>NHYE01001263.1:2085-32725 GCA_002938385.1 Gymnopilus dilepis | reverse complement strand
GATAGATGCATGTCCACCCGGTAACACACCATCCTTCGGGGTATTGTTTATTTGCCAATCATGAAACCACGAGAAATTGCTTACCTCTAGGGGAGACTGAGTGTGAAGAAAAGTTATATCCGAACATCGGCATACGGAATATATGTACCTAGTCTCGCAATTGACGCCTTCTAGGAAACTGTGCGGAGATCTCCATTAGAGTATTTCCAGTTTGCCGCGATATAGCTACATCAACGGAATAGGACTATCCGAGGAAGACGTTAGCTGAACTCGGAGAATAGCGCACGGAGATTTTGATGGTCGCCGCCAATGCAGGCAAGATACCCACTGCGATAAGACAACGACGAATTGAAGAGCTACGTCTACTACGATAAGCTCGAGGCCTCGTCAGAAAGGTCAGGATTCTGAAATCTGCAGGCGTCAGGAATTTCTCAAATAATTCAATAAAAAGGCAGCAGATATATTGTCGTACATAGCTATGGTTTATCAACATCCAAAAGGATCAACGAAAGTCCGGCATCTCTTACGGTGGGTGAATCCAAAGGAAAGGAGAACGCCGGATTTTCGTCTCAGAGGGAAGTAAAGCTTGTGCCGCGAGAAGTATGCCTATATATCTCCTTGGGCTTTGATTTCATTCAGGGTGGCATATAAATGGAACTATATTGGCGATTAAATTTAGTCATCGAGTCCAATGTCGGAGGGATGTTGAAAGTTGGATTAATCACGAAGCATGGGCATGTACCTGCAGTAAGGTTTCCGCCTTAGCCGAGACTCAAAATACGTCCGCGTAAGCAGCCACATCTGTCTCCCGGTGTTCAAATAACAGACCTTGAAATACACCTGTAGCGAAGGCAAATTTCAAGTCAATCGAAAGGTGGAAAAGACTGGGAACCTTCACATGAGCATAGCGATAGCAGCTGCTACGGATAAGTTTGGCACCTCCGTAAGTCCACTCATGGGTTCGCTCCAATCGATCAACCAAGTTCTCGTTTTCGTCAGACTCTACACGGGCAATGAGTCTTGCTACTAAGGAGCGTCAACGTGGACGAGATACGAGATTCTGAATAAGGCGCCATTGAGGATTTTGGGCGATCCGCAAGTGCTGAGAAAGCTACGCATGACGGTTAGGCCGTGCTGGACACTGTAACCGAATAAAGGATAGTAGAAGGATATCTTCTCCTTGAGCCTTATGAGAGCCAGACGGAGTATCATACATTGATGCAATCTCATCAGCCAAGAAGCGTTTACTTTGTACGAGTGGCATTCACGATGAGAATTAAATCCTTCTACTGAAGGACTGCAAGGTACGCTCCAGCGAGTGATCAAAGTGTTTGATATCTAGGTTCAAAGATTGGGGCAGAGATAGAGATCCTCAACGTCTAGGTGATTATTTCGAGAAGTCCCGTAATTGAAGAGAATCTGCTCCAACTAATGTCGACGAAAGAGGTAGGGGAACTTATTGATTTTTCAACAGTATGTATTCTAGAGCACTGATATGAATAGAAGAAAAGATAGTCTCGACCAGTCAAAATCAACTCATCGCCCCTTACGACAGAGACATAAAGCCATTCGAGTATAAGAGGCGTCTCCGAATAGACCTCGAACAATCTGAACAAAGGTCCTAGAACGGAAAATTTCTACACGGTGGTCACTCAGAAGATCCAGTTTGCTCAAAGGGATGTCGCACAAAATACTTTTCTGTTAGCCGCAGCAGGTCTCAGGTTGATTGCGCTGGCTATTATGCGGCTCCTCTAGTAGATCGTTGGGAAGGCGTCTCGTACGAGTATGATATGTGAGAAATTTTCTCAACATACGCGCGACTAGTTCCTCAGATTCCGTGAAAGCCGAGCCTGCCGAACTTGGTCTCTTGTCCTAGCCCCATGTGCGCTTTGACAAACAGTTCGAAGATTTGGGTTGTCAGAGGTACGATATCTACAAGAAACTCTTTGGCATTCTTCTCTGGTGTGCTTGTCGATACGAACTCCATAAAGGGTCAGACGGAGATCATGATGCAAGGCGTCTATGTCGCGATCCGATTGTCTAATCGTTCAAACCCTGGTCCCTTCTTTGATCACCGGAGACGCTATCTTTATGAGTTGTCCCTGACGCACTGTAAGGTCTCAGCCTTTCAAAACCTGCCATGTTTTAGGATATGTTTACCGGACAGACGTGCCGAGAATGGAGAGTATGGCGATGGTATGTCCTATATCCTCGGTCAAAAACGAAGCGAAGTGCAGGAGCACACGTGTGCTGACCTGTGGGTACGTCTAATGATCCAATCTAGAAAACCTATCAGTGTTGGGCGAAGCGTGATTTCTGCCTTAGGCGAGCTCCAATACGGCGGAAAACAAATCTATCATAGGTATTCCGTGAATAGAACTGGGGATAAGGTGAAGTGTCACTCACGGTAAAGGAGCCAAAATAGTCATAAGCCCAGCCAGAAGTGCCGTAGCTCCCACAGTTCCCAACCTATGGTACATCTGACCTGCGAAGAGGGGGAACGCGGCAGCAAGGCAAGATCGCATGGCGCTATTCGATGCCATAGCTGACGCAGCAATGGGACGGTAAGCGGTAACAAGGTAGGTGAACGTTGATGTAAAGACAAAATAGATCCCGGATCCGAATGGGATTGACGCGATAATGGGTATAATCCAAGGGACGCCCTTGTAAGTCGTAAACGCTAGCCAAAATAGACCTTCGAACCAAGGTCGAATCAATTTCTTGGATATGAAGGAACGCACACTAACCAAATGGCACTAGGACCCCGCCTATCTGACCCATGACCAGCCGAGTTTCGGGAGGAACTTTTCCATTATTTTGGAGAGAAACACGTTTGTACATGCTGCAACGGTATTTCAGACTAATCGCACAGAAAGCGGCGGAATATTTAATCACCTATTCCAGTAGGGCTGGGTTGATATCGCGAGTAGCATCCCCAGTCCAATTCCAAGGAAGCTCATACCGGTCATCTGCGTATTGAATCCATGCACGTCCATGAAGATGATTGGAAAAGCTTGGAACGTCAGATAGAGAATTCCAAGGACCATGGAGCTCCTAATTGTGCGTTAATAAGAGCATTATGAAATTCCGAATTGTGGAGTATCGTACCAGAGGTCCAGAAGGAAGGCCATCCGATCGAAAAGTAAAAGCTCTAGATTACCGAGAATAGCCATAGAATCGCCAGGTTCAATCCAAGATGCTGAAACGTACCAAATGGCCGGTAACAGCTGATCACTATTGCCGTTACCAAGTTCTTCTGCTCTCTCTCCATGGGACACCAGTATCGAGCGTCACCAGTCGTGCGGCGTAACCTTGATTGATGTCAATGTCCGGCAAGGATGACGGATACATGCTAGTTCACCGTCTAGACTTCTTTGTTAGAAGTAAAGGCACATATGTCTCTGGCACCAGCTATCGAATATCATTCATGAGCACCTTACCTGAGAGAAGTAAACGATACGAACCGTGAAAAGTGCCAGCAGCTCAACAAAAATCCACATTATTAGAACATAATATGTCCACCTCCAATCGAGATTCTGTCGACGATTAACGACCACTTGTGACCTTGGCGAACAGCACGCACTTGATTTATGAACCTTCCGCACAACTCAAGCAATGTCCAAACAACGAATAATGAGAGAACGTACCCGCTCAGGAGAGGTCCCACGACAGGACCAATGAATGGCGATATCGTATAGAGCGCCATGGGCCTTGGACAATGTTGAAGAGAGCTGGCGAGACAAGTAGAGTGTTACTCACGTGGATACATTTTTATCAGTAAAAAGATCGCTGACGCTTCCCCCCGCTACGCTGAGGAAAGCCGAGCCGCAAAAACCAGTTATAAAGCGAAAGATGAGGTATACCGCTAAGAGATGCGTCAGAGCCATCACAGATTTAGAAACCAGGAAACGCATCGCACCAATGTCCGGCGCAAAGGCGACTGGGAAGTTTAGTGCGAAGAATAGAGCATATGAAATCCTGTATACGGCATTCCGACCATAGACTTCAGAAAGAGGTCCCACAATCAGAGGTCCCAGCCCAAGGCCACCAATGAAGACGCTGATCGACAAAATCGCCACCTCTTTGCTGACGTGAAATTCTCGCGCCACTCCTTCCTCCGTAAAACCTGCCTTAGTTGAAGTCAGTTTTGAGGACAAATTAGCGTTTGTGCGAAGCTTACCATAGACGAAGCGCAGGTAACGCAGAGTGCGGCTGAGCTGATGACGACTACTGCTATCCACTTCCGTATAGAGGGCAAGTTGTAAGGCATTTCGGTCTCGTCAAGGAAAACCTGGAATGGGTCTCGACAATCGATGCCATTCGGGGGTGTCTCCAGCTTGTTGTCTGTGTTCAACGAACCTCTTTGCGAGACATCTTGGCTTGACATTGCAATGGTAATGACCACCGAAAGGCCCAGAATCGGGGTCGTCGAGGTCAAGAGCGCCGTATAGACCAAGGCTGGGTGTGTGAACGCTGCTTACTTGCTTCGCGAAAATTATGACATCGTGTTTCTCAAACGATGACGGACTTGCGGGCTCCCGGATGCCGACGGCGTATAATTTTGGCGAATTGGCTTCGGCCATGTGGTCAGTAATTCTGAGCTGCCGAACTCTCAAGACACAATCCGAATCCACATTGTCTGAAGAAGAGGTTGGTAGGCCAACGATAAGGAAGTCGAAGCAGGTCGCTTGGTAATAAGGTTAACCTTAAGCTTAGTTCAGATCTTGCAATGGCAAGCCGCATTCAAAAGGCGTATTGGGTGTGCGGAGGTTGAATTGCCTAGCTAATTAGACAATGTTACAAACTCCGCCCGAAAACCTCCAGGGAGATCGCGTCGCTCATGCACGTTCCATTAGATCATTCTCGTCCGAATCAAACACTTTTCTTTACACGCATCTTCCACGGTTCGCATCGATTTCTACCGTGCTACGATTTGCGTACCTACGTTCAGGTGCTCTCAGTGACGCTCGCGTGGTCAGGACGTGGTTAGGATCCGCCAAACTTCCGTTCAACGCCGATTATCGCTGTTCGCCTTCCCTTTCGCTAATGGCTCCTCAATGCGCCTCTCTCTATGGCAAGTTACTCTCACATGAATGCCCAATTGCTGATGATAACTTTCATTAAGACGAGTCCACGACCGAGCTGATGTGCTGAAGGAGGACATGGGTTGGCTATGTGTGGTTTACATTTTGGCCTCGTCGCGCTCGCGTTTCGAAAACCAGCTGTGCTCGATCAATCTACGCGGTGGTCTTCTCCAGCTTCCACTGAACGGACATGGGACGTGCCTCGCTGGTCGGATGGTCAAGACAACGGTACTTCATACACATCAAATAAATATATCTAGAATCGGCCCACACTGCCAGCAAACTCAAAATTTCCAATGCTCGAGACTCGCACTAGCACGTTCGAAAGGAAACTCCCCTCCCCACGCCTTCACATCGACCATGCTTTCTTGTACTGCTCGGCGCAGGGTGTCTCTAGTTTCGCGTGCTGAAGAGAGGTCTAGCACCCGATCTGCTTCGATTTCTTCTTTGGAACTCTGGGAAGCAAGGTCGATAAGAAGATGCGCTAGACGAAACCTTAGGACGAGACAGTACCTGTATGGCTTGGCCAATGTCCGCATCAATGACGGCGAGAATATCCGCCATATCCCCCTCGTCTTCCCACCGCAGGCCGATCGTGGCGCGCACTATCGACGCCAGGATTTTCAAACTTCCGAAGCCCAACCCGGCACCGTAGAGAGATCTGGCGCGTGTTAACACGTCATGCAGGTGAGGTAGTGCAACTGCGAGGCCATCCACATTGTTTCTACGAAAGAGCTGATAGGTATTGGGCAGGGACTTCGAAGTCGTCTGGCGCAAACGTGATCGTGCTGCACTAGTGAATGCAGCAGCAGTTCCTGGCGGCCCTGTGGCGAGCAGGTTTCGTACGATAGAACGCAGGCTGCACATGGTCAAGGTCAGAGAAGTGCGATACGTCGTTCAAAGTACGTACTCGTCAGCGCTAGCGTTTGCGATGAATGTATCCACCATCAGGTTCCTGACAAGCCGCGTGAATTGAACCAACGAAAGAGAGCCAGGCTCGAACTTACACATGCCCCAGACTAGGTCGGGAGTCACTGTAGCGGAATACGGTTTCAGGAGCAGGCATTTCGTGATTTTGAGTAAGAGGTGCGTTTGCAAAGGCTTTGGGATATGGAGTGGGTCGTCGAATAAATCTTTTATATAGCCTTGGACATCAAGGAAGGCGTGAGTGGAAGCCGATCCCCTAAAGAAGAGATCTTTCCACAACCGAGCTGAACTACATTCTGCTTCCGCGGGGGCTCAACCGGCATTTTTTCACGTACCCGCTGGAGATTGAAAGATACGAAATGAGCAGATTCCAAGACCATTTGGGGTTCTGAAGATCGGAAGCTCGAAATCTTGGACCCAGCCGGATTTGGCGCTGCCATCAAAATCGTAAAGCCTGTTTCAATGAAAAGATCGTTCATTGACAAAATGACGCTGACGTGTGACACTTACAGAAAGGGATACGCCCGAAATCCTTATGGTTTCCCGGACGGCATCATACTTACTCGCCGATAAATTTACCATCGACATTCTCAGGTATAAAGACCATCGCCAGATTGACCACTTGACCACTGAGAAATATGTCTAGTACACCTCGAGAAACATTTCAGCTCGGTCCTTTCGTGACTCCACGTATCTGGACAGGTCTCTGGCAATTATCCAGTAACGCTTGGGGAAGTGCGTCCGTTTCAAAAGTCAGGCGGGGAATGCTCCGCCATGCAGAGATGGGATACACGGCTTTCGGTGGGCTATCCAACTTTATTGTCACCCTCGACGTCACTCAATCGCACTCCCCTAAGATATGGTGAGTTTTCCTCTATGGCGCTCGCTCAGGCTGCGGATGCTCCATGTTCTTCGTCATTGACCGATTTAGGGTGGGAAGTTGTTTCCGATGTTCACTGGCGTAGATTGACTTGCTGGTTATAGCCGATCACTATGGTAGTGCAGAGATCATCTTCGTGAGTTGCCTCCGACACCGGCCAATTATCGGGCTCACCATGGATTTTCGCAAACAGGGTCAATTTCGACAAGCCTTCTCTAACCGAGAACAAATCGTCGGTGCAACTAAGTGGTGTGTCTTCAAGCAGGTTACACCCACTCGGGACCTAGTTCGAGCGGCTGTTCAAGAGCGGCTGGAACGCTTGGGGGTTGAACGAGTCGATTTGCTGCAAGTAGGTCATTCTTCTATTTTACGTGTTAATTAGCTAACTCCCTCCCAGTTTCATTGGCAGGACTACTCAGACGATGGCTATATTACTGCTCTGAATTATATGATGGATTTGAAGAGCGAAGGCCTGATTTCAGCAATCGGTCTTTGCAACTTCGACGCTATCAGGACAGATGAGATTTGCACTGTTTTAGGGCCTGGGGTCATAGTTTCGAATCAAGTACAGGTACGATGTCCCTTTCAGGTGTGTCTCCTTTAACATTCTTTGTCCCAGTTTTCCGTGATAGACACTCGCCCTCTTCACGGGATGGCGGATGTCTGTTCGAAGCATGGAATCAAGTTATTGACATACGGTACCCTGGTAAGCACTTGCATCTCTGCTTCGCTGGACATAAGCACCACCTTATCGTGAACATAGTGTGGTGGTTTTCTATCTGATAAGTGGTTGGGGTGCAGCGAGCCGGATCCGTACTCTGGTCATCTTACACCGTCGCAAAGAAAGGTACGTTGATTTCCCCCTTCTATATGGAACTACTGCCGATCTCCGCATTCACGTCAGTATTTGGATATGATTGTCAAAGCGTGGGGGTCCTGGGAGCTATTCCAATCCCTTCTACTCGTCTTGCGGAAGATCGGAGATCGCCACAGAAGAAGCATTGCCAACGTTGCGACGCGGTGGGTGCTGGATCATTCTTTTGTCGGAGCCGTGATTATAGGTTCGGGCCGTGTCCTTTGACTTCTTCGATCTTATTTCTGAACTTAATCTAGGAGCGCGACTGGGCATATCTGAGCATCCAGACGAGAATGGGAAAGTATTTGGGTTTAGGCTATCTAACGAAGATAGATTGAGCATCGAGGCTATCCTGGATCGCTCCAGGGGGAGAACGATTATCAGTACAATCGGGGATTGCGGTGCTGAATATCGCTAGTTCAGCCAACTACGTCTCATAACCATCGCCACCAGGCGTTGGAAGCTGTATCCAAATTTCGCCGCAATTTGTACGTATGAGTAGTATTCATGTCACAACGGGATCTTCCAAGATTCCTGGATTCTCAAAGAAAAACAAGAAAGAGTATTTATAATACGTGGACTCAACTGGGTTTTTCGTTCTGGAACGTGGATCCGCGGCCAAGCCCTTGGGTCGAAATGGTTCTCAGGGAGTCTAGGTGTTGCTTCTGAAAGAACGTTCGAAGAGAATGCCTAAAGAGTGTCCAATTTTCTAAGCAGCCCTCGATAAGATAACGGTCAGAGGTTTGAGTAGGCATTGCAAAACTGGCTTCAAGTCCCAGAAGTCTTCATAATCCTTGCGCAATTGTTACTCAGACCCTATACCACAGCACGTCGTATGTCCCAAAAGCGAGATATTACTGCAAGCTCCGAGCGTCATTCCGCAACATGCCGCCTAGCCTCATAGTCACGTTCTACTACAACGGGGTTATGTTAACACCATTATTCCATCTGACCAAATGATCCTTGCGTCAACTTCCTTCGGATAGAAGGTATATAAATTTCAACTCACGAACTGCGTTCCGGCATTCATACTGATCGGATAATTAAACCATCGAAGATTAGTCCCGTTTAACTCCTCGATCAAACACACAAATGGAGACAACCGTCTCTGGAGTTAAACAGCGAAGAATCCGGACTCAATGTTCACAGGAATGACTTACTGGTAAATAATAGCACGGCTTTCTCTAAGAAACCGGTGAGCATTGCAATCAGATAGAGAAAGATCACTGACTCTGGCATTACCACCTTCGCAGAGGCTCATCCAATGAATTCAGTAGCGAGATGAACAATCTCCAATTGATACTCCTTGCATATGTTCAGGCCTTTCTAAGTTGGAAATGCCTACAGACAGTTCGGTAACTATAATGGACTCCTAATCACGAATCCGTCAGAATGCCGGAAGACTGCTTCAAGCATTGGGGCTGGTTGCTGGTAACCTGCAGGACAAGTCAGATCGTTTCTTTTCGACAGCAGTGGATATTTAGGCTCCGAAGCCCACAGCGATTACTTAGGTGCATACGAGTCCCAATGTCATCAACAAGATGTATCATCCTTATGCGACACTGCTAAGGTGCGCATATAAATGACGACTAACGTGAGTAAAAGCCAAGGGCAGACGAGTTGGAAGGTTTCACGCAAGTAGTAGGAGCGTGAGATTAATGAAGCCCCATAGCCGATAGCAATGCACGCCACTGAGACGCGTTTCGCTAAATGCAATCAATAACCTACCGTCGTCACTATATGCAGCAAATTACCAGCTCTCTAGTGTCCCATGATGACGTTGAGGTTGCTTGGAGGTCGTTATTTTCCGTCATGCAAGCCACGGAGATGCTGATAGGGGAATGAATGAACAACTCGTAGCAAATACTCACTGCATTATTACCGAGGACATGGAGGAGACAGGGGCATGATTTTCAAAGAGTTCCTTACACCCACGCATATACAAGGTTATACGGAATTCATGATACTAGGTATAAATGCATTTGATTCAATTTTATTATACACCGAGCAGATAGTATTCCAATGCCACCATGAAAGAAGCATTCGATAACAAGTAGTCAAGCTTGCCAATGACTACTGCAGTAGTAATCGAGGCTTACATCCAGCGTCCTTCGAGCAGTATCACGCTCATGAGAGTTAGTTCAGAAAATGTCGCGGAAGGGACATAAATCTAAATTCACGAATTGTACCAACTCACGGATGTTTTGCGCCTGTCGGGATTCCGAAAATCCACCTGCTCCGATATCAAGCTTCGAATTGACAAAATATCCAACGCAAGTAGTGAATCTTCTGAGACGAATTGTCCATTTCTTTACAATTAGGGGTGCTTGTGCGACGGAATGTGGGATGCTCGCCATCAGTAGATGGTGAGGCCCGCTTCGGTCCGCCAGTGGGCTTCGGGTAGTTCGGGTTCCCAAGAGCTTAAGGAATTAATCAATCGTCGAAAGAGCCTGTAAGATCGATGACATGATGAGTTTGAGTCTCAGGAAAATTACTGGCAGAATAGATTATAGAACGTGCTATCGAAAGGTCGAAAGAACATCCTTTAGACGTCTGTAAGTAAATACCAATCCGCTGACAATTAATGGGGTGTAAAATGTTTATCAATTACCCGGATGACTACAATTAGCTTGAGGGAGTCTGGATGAAGGCCGGGACGAGCTTGGTGAGGGCTTTTGGACGGCCCAAGACCTGTTCGTGATCTCTGTTTCCTTGGAGTGGTCTGGACATCTGAAAGCAGACCTTCATTTCGCATTTGGCATCAAGATGGACACATCGCACGTACGAACGGTGCCAGGGAAGGGATCGAAAGCGCTAAACAACTGTTTAGGACAATATCTGATCAGTACGACTGAATGACGCACGGCGATCTTGAAAGCAGTCATCAGGTGAGAATAGCGTAGACCACGGGGCTAAGGTGAGGTTGAGCGCAGTCGATCATGACGATCATGGCGCCAAGGTAGTTGAGCCATATTCTCAAGGCAGAACATGATATATTCCCCCATGTTGGCAAGTCCCAAAAACAAGGGACGTGCAAGGTCGTCAAATATAAGAAAGAGAGATTCGCACGCGAAAGGGGCCATTGTGAAGATTTAAGTCGAAAATATACGAAACAGTGTTGGATAGTGCCTGGATTTCCACCAACGATATGCGTCATGATAGAATCCATCGCCTGACCACTTCTCGTCCCCCTATGTCCGGATGCAGGAGGATACTTGCGAGAAAGAACTGGAGCAATTTGCGTCTTGAGTCCAGAAACGCGGGACGAAAACGGGCTAGCGCAGATTTGGGCGGAAGTGCTGGTATACAAGGAGTGAGAGACGACTGTATGTGGACTGAATCAGGCCCAAGAATATCAAAACATGAACACTCGTACTGGTAACGTTCTTTTCAACGTTGCTCGAAGCTCTTCGAATGCACTATATCTTTTGAGGACGTGCATGGTTGTGCCTTCTCTGGTAGTGATGACGCAATCATAGACTACATATGCTCCCCCGCCAATAGAAGGCCCTTTCTTTCCTTTCGTGCCGGAACCAAGCTTCGGGGCACCATCGCCAACGATTGACCAGCCCGAAATCTGGACATCTTGCGCGAAAAGAGGCGGAGCATCGGAAGGAGCGTGGCCTGTATTGTCGACGAGGAATATATCTGCCGAGAAAATCGATTCAGGTGGGAGGGAACGAGAGCGTTGACGTGGTCGGTGCGTTGGACGTATTTGCGGAAAAGAACCTGTCGAAGTCTGTGGAAATCGTACTTGAGAGTTATCAACGAGCTAGACCTTAAATGAGCACTTACAGGGAGAAGACAGTAAAGAACTAACTCACCGACAAGCGGTCTTCACTACTTCGAATCAACTCCTCGTATAGCCTTGCCTCCTCCTCGACATCTATCCCCGACGGAGTGGGCAAAAGTTCTAGTCTTGGAGACTCATCCGTTGAGGTTCGTTCAATGGTCGCAGTCGATGTTGATGACATGCTACCGTGGCAGGCGTCAGGTATATAGTATTCATGACTCCAAGTTGGCAAACTTACTCTGGTCGTGAAGTAGCAGAATTGGAGTAGTCGGATCAGATGGCGCGATAGCAGACGTCTCGTGTGTGGATTAGAGGGGATTACACCATGATTTGAAGCCTGAGGTATGTGGTACCAGAGTCAGGTAAGTAAACCAGCGACATTCGTCATAACCGTCAAAGAACTGACTTCCAGGGAAACAATAAGGTTTAGACCAAGGTCCAGACGCTCATCCAGTTCTGGAACTTGAAGAAAACGACCCGTCGCAATAGACAAAGAATGCCGAGATGAAGTTGGGCGGAATGAGACTGTTCAGTGAGGCGCAAACCTCGGAGGGCCAAGGCCCAAGGCGCATCAAGCACTCATGCAATCCCACGCCACCTCGGCATACAGTGCCGCCACCTCAACCTGTGTCTTTTGCGACTAGCAGGCTATCTAGCGCCTCTTCCTGATGTGAAAGCCGAATACTGCATCTCAAGACCCTTCCCCGCTCATGAGTTTAATCATTTATTGTTATATAAGTACTCCCAAGAGTCAAAACTTGAAGCTCGAAGCGACGGACCAAATTCCAATCCTTACTGGTTCCCGAGTACTAGGCTGTCACATCCGGCGTTCTAATAGTTCGCGGCGAGTCTCTCCATAACATATTCCCTCGTCTAGACGTCACACGACACGTTATTAGAGAGGTATATCTTCAGATAACCGGGGAGATACACGCACTGATATGGGGGAGTAACGCTTCGGCCTCGCTTCAGACAAAGTACCTGGGATGCAGTCCACTACCGTGTCCGAATCCTATGCGGATTTTTAAAATATGGAGAGCAAATTCTGCGAACAATTGAGAGTACGTACAGCGCCACAGAACTGGCAAAGTAACGTCAAGCCGACGCTGGCATTTGACAATAGCGAGCGAACTTACATAGGGGATTGAGTAACGCGGAGGTATGACGCTGTCGGTATTACCACCCTCTGAGGACGGCGGTGTGCGCACGCGATGGACGGTGCTTTTGATTGTGTCATTCGACCCTAAGCACGCAGAAACGTCAAAGACGATGGTCGAGAATGAAGCGACCCTGAACTTACATCGCATGAGAAAATCTCCTGCGTTGACAACGATAGATCCTTTCACGGGTGGAACTGGCTTTTGATTGAACGCCGGATAAATTCTGGAAATTGAGCAGTGAAATCGTTTCGCTTACGATAAAAGATCCAGGTCGGTTAGGATCCTCAACCTCTAAACCACCGACTTCATCTTGGATTAGCATCTGCATGGAAAATCCGGAACATCAGAAGGGTATAAATTCTCCGAGCGCCGAATGTCCACATACCGTTAGCGAACAGAAATCCGTGTGCGAAGGTATCCTAGACGCGTTCTTGTTTTCCAGAACCTTTGAAGGGATGCTTTCGCACATGTGTTCTTCATGAGGAGCCAGGCCATACCGAGTGGGAGATGACTCACCTGGGGTAATGAAGTAACCGAAGCTGGTTGTCCGCCTTCGAGTGATATTGCAGGAAGAAATCTTCTGGAAGACGGAAAGCCAGAGCCAGCGCTCGCAAAATGGCTTTCTCCGTTTCGTAGCAGGTCTAACAAAGACTGAACATTCTTGGTATAACAAGTAGAACTCATAACATACCCAGTAAAAGTCCAGACAGACTTCCTTGAAGCCAGGTAAAACACTTGCTGGGTACCAGATGTTCGGCATTTCTCCGTCGTCCTCACGCCCGACTTCAAAGCTCTCCTTGATGTCGCGCTGAATTTCGGCCGACGGTGAATTATCTGATAATTTATCAGCGCCAGATTCGTCTCCGAGTTGCTTGACTTTCTCGCGTCCAGGAGCCGAGTATCCTTGGGATTTTTGGTTATGAGAGTACCATCAGAAGGACGGTGAAAGGCTACCTCGGTGATGAGCGCCTGAGGGTGGGTGCGGAGCTAATTGTTTGGTCTCCATTGGCGCCGAGAACAGCTTCTTTGCCTGGGAGCGCACGTCATGCACTTCATACTAAAGAAGCCATAGATTCCACCGTCGTACGTACCCATTGAAACATTACGTTGATCTTGTCTTCAGGTAAGCCGTGGTTTACGAGATAAACGAAGCCAATTGTCTTGAACGACGCAAGGATAGCATCCGCGACCTTTTCTTTGTCGGATCCATCCAAGAAAGGCCGAAAGTCGACGACCTCGACGCTCATGCTGCTAGTCCTCGAGATTGCTGATCGTGGTGTAGAAAAGAGATGCGAAGATCTGCTAATCCTGGAACTTGGTCAGTGCACCTCAAATCGTCTATTTATAGTTGCAGGACTGTACATCCACACCTGGTCAGAGATTTCGTTTTGCCTCTGAATGAAGCGGGATAGACGAGATAAGGATATAGATTACGAGCTAGTTGCATCATTAAGCTAGCCAGAAATCTCGGGGTCATTCGATGGACGGCTAGGTATTGAAGAAGTATCAACAAACTCGTTTGCCAGTGCAGAGTGACGTCTACTCCGAGTCGTACTTGCTCTACAACCGACCCGTCGCCAAGGGTATCTAAAGCTTCCAGTTTCAAACTTCAGTTTGTCAGTGAAGCTCGGAGGTAACGACCAGAGACTGACACCGGCCCTACCGACTTGATTGTCGTCTTCTTCTGAATCTCTGCGAACGCCACGGGACCACCTGTTCGCTCGAAGGCAGAAATTCACAATGTCCTAATCGGACGAGACTAATTCCGCTCAGGGTGACCCAACTTTGATTATTGGCTAGCGGCAGAGCTTCAGATCTGCAAGTAAAGTAAGTAAGAGACAGTCTGGAGAGAAGATTCAGACGGAAGAGACAAGGCAATATTCAGCGAAATGTCGTGACATTCCGGCTGCGCAATCTTTGAAAATATTCTGTAAGTCTATTGATGAGTATCAGCAAGGCTGGAGTCGGACTTTGTCAGCGGAAAATTCAGCGATGGATAAGCAACCCAGCGGGATATTCTTCTCAAAGTTGAGTGGAGATGAAGAATCGAGATTGGAAATTGAAACCAGGGAATTCGATTACGAAGAGTTGCCAGCAAGATGAACGAGATACATCATCAGGCCTTGGGGTTCCATGACGAAAATGAATTTGAATCCTGAGATGTCTACGCCTATACCTTTCACAAAGTCTAGTCACCGAAAGATTAAAGTATCTACGTCCGTAAACCACCAACTCGGAAGCCAGCCGACTGATTCAGGAGTATCATGCCTTGAAGCATTAAAACCATGGAGATCATTGCGACTCGCAAACGGCGAGGCGAAGAGTACACGCCGAGGCCGCGAGTCATCCACTTCGGAGAGGCTACCTCAAGCGGCGCGAGAGAATGGCGTTGAGGCGCGTTAGTCAACATCAACGTTCCCCATGGAACAAGGGAGAACCCAGCAGGACGTCATCGATGCACTCAATACGCCGATTTTGCTTTCATGAAGACCTTTGAAGGCCACTAAAGCCCAAGGAGGTAGAGGCGGTCATAAGCGGAACGAAGTGAGATTGACAGCGCAGGCCTGGAGAGCCCGAAAAATGAGTTCATTGGGGTGATAGCAAAGCTCTATACGTGATAACGATGCTGAAAGACAAGGATGAGCTCCGAACAGCGAGAGAGATATGATGCCAGCCAACTTACTACTCTAATACGGGTCCTATCCGAAATGAAGGATATCTACTCGCTCAATGACCTCCGAAGCATTGCACTACGAGATAACCAGCCAGTCAGCAAAGACCCTGAAGCAATACATCGGAGCAAAGCCTACCTTCAAACCCAATATCCTCTCCTCATCCAGCAACAACCCATCAAAATCATACTCCTCCTCCGTCGTGCAAACCACATACGGCAGACAGCCCAGGACAGGCTCCCTGAAGCACTCCGAGGGCTGCGCAATGTCCAGCGAGGAGATCGTGCGTATGCGGTCCTCGTCGCTCCCTGTCCCTATGGAGGCTTCGTGCTCCCGAGAGCTGCCGGCGTGAGGTTGGGAGGAGGAGCGCCCGTCTGCGGAGCTTGCTGAAGAGTGGGAGGAGGAGGAGAGGTCGTCGAGGTCTTGGTAGGTGTAGTAGTGCCCGTTGGGGGCGTCGTAGTTGTGGCTGACGTCGACGTCGATGTCGAGGCCGAGTTGGTTGGCGAGGTAGTGGAGGCCTTCGTCGTCGTCGTCGACCTGCATTGCCCCATCGCTGTCCTCGTCGGTGTCCACGTCCTGCATGGCGTTCTGACGTCCTCGGTCCTCGACGTCTGCCACGTCATCGTCATCCTCGTTCCACCATCCATCAGGCGGTCCTGAGGGTCCTGCAGACGAAGGCCCAGCTTCGGGGCCGTATTTGGCGTAGAACTTGGACGAAGGGTCGGGTTTGGCTTCGGGATTCGTGGGGTCGTACTGGTACCGCCCGTCCTGGATGCGGTTGCCGGTGTCGATGTAGTCGTACGCGTCGTCGTCGTCCTCCATGGCCCTGTCGAGGAAGTCCTTGCCCTCAGAGTCTACGTCTCCATCTTGCTCCTCTCCTCTGGAAGATCCAGATGCGAGTTCCTGGCGGGATTCCTCCTCCAACATGGCCCACGTCTGCACCTCACTCTCCCCCTCCTCTCTTCGCATCTCCCGCTCGACTCGCCTCCTCTCCTTCTCAGCCCGCATCTCCGAGAGGATATGCTTGACCCTCTGCTCAGCCGCCTTCTGCTCCTCAGCCTCCTCGAGCTTCCTCTTCTCCGCACGCCGCCGCCGCCTCTCCTCCCGCCGCTGCCTGCGCCGCTCCTCCAGCTTCAGACCCTCCTTCACCTTGGCAGGGTTGAAGTCGAGAACGAGGATGGGCGCCGTGCCAGCTGGCCCCCTGTCTGCCATTTGGACGCAGCGCTGCCCAGCGGTGGTGGTGATCCAGTGGGTCTGCACGCCGTCGGCGTTGAACCACCTCGTCGTGGTGGGGCCCCATTGGGAGTAGGTGAGCTTTGGAGGGCCGGGGGAAGAACCCCGGGAGGAAGAAGAAGAGTCGTCTTCGTCGGAGGAGGCTTCTGAGGGGGAGACGCTGCGGAGTGGAGGCGGTGATGAGCTGGATTCGCGCTGTGAGTTGGAAGGTGCTGGTGGTTCGTCTTCTGAGAGGGAGTGGGCGACTTCCTCTTCCTCCATTTGCTCATCTTCTCCATCATCGCGTGCTGCACCATCCTGGGCGCTGTGGTCTGCTTCTCCTCCCTCGGCCTCGATTTGGTGTCCAGTATGATCCTTCCGAGCATATTGTGCCACCAAATCGATGAACGCCTTCCTATGAATAATGAACGTGAAGCGGTGGCTCACACCCATGTTCATCATCGGCGGTGCTCCACCAGGCAGCAGAAATATCTGCATGGCGAGCATCCGGATGTCAAAAATGCAGATGGCGTCCTCTGCGCTGGCGAGGAAGGGCCTGGTGGGGTCGCTGCCTCGACCTCCGAGGCGGCTGTTGGATCCGATGGGGTTGGGCTCACAGCGGGCGGACAGGCCGCCGTAGAGACGGCCATCTGCGAGCTCTGGGAGCTTGAGGACGAGGATGGGCGTGGGGGTGTCGAATGTGGGCTGGGAGGGGATGCGGAAGATCTCGAGAGCCTCGGTGCGCGTGTTCGGGATGAGAATTAGGTCTTCTGTGAGGAATAGGAAGCCCCAGTACGATCTGAAGGGTGCTTGCCAGCTCTAGGAGTAGGTGAGTAAGCAGAATGGTCGACGGAGTAAGGAAAGACTTACAGCCTTCAAGGTGTTCGTTTTCCACTCGTAGATAAAGACACGGTCTTCTGGCCTTTGCTGCGTGCTAAAGGTGAGAATTAGGACGAGATTGTCGCCCACAGTCTCGATTCCTACGGCCGGTTTCTCCCATTGCGCGTTCATGACGTGGATTGTCTTCTCTTGCGCGTCGGGGTGAGGTAGGCCAGTCGAGAATTGAAGAAGTTGAAGCTCGATACGGTAGTAGGGCTGCAAAGCAGCGTGTTGCTCTACTTGCGTCCTTCAGAAGATATTAGTGACCAACTTTAACCAAAGATGAGTGAATGAAAACTTACGAGGTAATAAGGACCATGAGATCGTGCTCATACAAGCACAATCCAATGTCAACGATCAGCTTGTTGGCGTCTATCTTCTGCCACTCCACCAGGTCCGTCTCCTTAGTCGGTAGCTTGATGTAATGGATCGAATTCCGCGTCGAGTTGCTCAGGAAGTACACGCCAGCTGTGAGGTCGTACACCCCAGACTGGATGTGAGTCACCGGCACGGACTTCACGAATCCAGGGCGAAGAGTCCACCAGGCACGCTCAGAACGACGTAGTGCTTCCAGCTTCTCGGAAGCTGGCAGGTTTGAGCATGGGTTGTCTTCCGCGAGAGCTGGGATAAGTGCGGCGTAGTATTGGAGCTCTGACGAGTTCGAGATGAGGTTGTGAAGCGCTTTGCAGGTAAGGTGACATGAGAGGTAGTCGCTGGGATGAAGCTCGCGGATAATTTGGATGATGATCTCGGGAGGAAGAGATAGCAGCATGATGGAAGGAGATGGGGACGATGATGAGGGACGGAGAGGAAGATTTGCGGTCACAGTTGTCCGTTTCGGAACAAGTCCAACTGATCTAATCTTATCTGCCTCGTGAGAACGTTCAACGCCCTTGCTCCTTCAACTCGAACCAACTCGAAATCCATCCCTCGCGCACGTTTCAGCTACGACTTTTACATCTCAATACCCTCACACGATAACATAGGTGGATGTGTTGACTTTATACACTTCCATAGCCTGCGGGACCTGTAGCCGATCTACGTCAAGGAAGACTCAACTACCCGAACACCTTCGATCCAGCATACGCTGTCCCCAGACTTCGATCGAGCCTGCCTGCCTAGTACGCCTCAGGAGTGCAGCTATTATAACCGGCAGACACATTCCACGTCGACAAATAGGCATGCTTCCTCGTAAGCATTGATTCGTAGCTCACGTTAGACTAATATGCTACATTTGCTTTTCTTTAGTATCCGCACTACGTGTCAATTTCGTGATGCTACTCATGTATACGGTCACAGCTAGTGGGAAATAGACTCGATGAGGTGTCGCTAGTTTTTATTATGGCTGTCAACAACATTGCTTCTCGCCAGTTCGACTCGCCTTTTCGACGTCGAGGTCTACTGCAAGGTATCTGCGAAGCTTTCGCAGGGCTCGAGTCTTGCTCACTTTTAGCTTGAAGCCACCTTGATATTTCCTGAGACTCGTAATTATGACTATTGTACTGCAATGGGATGCACGGGTGAGTCAAGGCTCTTGCTGTTATGGAGGTCTGTCCTTGTCGGCTGACCTGCCTCGTCAGACTTTCAGACTTCAAGCCATTAACGCACCTTCACCGCACGAGTGGCGTCTCCCTCCACAGATGGCACAACTTCGACGTCTACCTGGCAATCGGGCTTTGATGAACACTGAATATTGAATCTCCAAAGTCACGTTGGTTGGGGCTTTGAGGAAGACGCCCACTGTTCCGGAGGAGAGATCGGGGAATCACAAGTTATTGCGGATTTCACCACAGCTGGTCGGTAAGTTAGGGTAATTCCTTGCTTAATTTAACTTCGCAACACGGGTGAGCTTACAATTCTCCCAGAACTCGGGTTTATATATGACGGGACATAGACCAATCATTGGCTTAACGATCTTGAGGGCTAGGACTGACCTCATACACCCCCATAGCCTGTCGGACTTGCAGGCGATATATGTACAGCAACTTTACTCAAGCACACGAACGCCTTCGACTCACCATACGCGGTACCCAGGCTTCAATCGAGCATTCCTGTCTATTCCACCTCGTGAGCGCAGCTCTAGTCAGGCGATAGCCGGTGTGCATGGCCTATAGTGTCGAATTGACACGCTTTCCCGGCTAATGGGGAACAGATCCGATGAAGTCTCCATGGTTCTGTTATTGCTGTCGACAGCATTATTTCACATCTGTTCGATCCGCCTCTTCGACGTATACTGGCAAATATTTGCTAAGCCCCCGCAGGGCTCGCACCTCGACTATTATTTCTCTGGAGGCTACCTCGACATGTTCCTCAGACTTGTAAACCAGATTATTGTACTGCAATGCCTACCGGTCGGCATACGCAGATGCATGGGTGAGTCTCGAATCTTGCTGTTGGGGCAGTATAATCTTGTCGGCTTACTTATCTTGCCAACCTATCAGACTTCAAAGACTTCTACCTAGTGATGTATATCTAATGAGCACTGGATCTCACGACTACCAGCTACGCCCTATTGAGGTGTTGGTTGTACCGTTGAGGAAGATGCCAACTGTTCGGGAAGACCGGTACGATAAACCACAAGTTACTGCGGATTTTACCATAAATGCTCGGTAAGCTAGAACAATTTCTTGCTTTATTCAACTTCGCAAGACGGGTGAGCTGACAATTCTCTCAGAACCCAGGTTTCGGTATATACATGAGATAGACTTTCCAGCTTCCGGAGTTACTGTTCGTCAAGACCAATTTGAATACTCTTCTTCTCAGTTTGGATTACTCTGCATTTCGTCGACCTTCCAGTCGAGTGAAACCCCTCTGAAACTCGGGTTCGGAAGCGTTTGGTGAGATCATTAAGGCATTTGAAAGCCCGTGTAGACTTGCTTGAGCGCTTCTGTACGTGGATTACCCTAACATTTCTAGTCCTAAACATGCTACTAGTGCAAACTTGTATAGAGTCATGTCTAGTAAAAGGATACCCAGTTCGGAGCATGGTGGTGGCACGACCACCTTGTTTGCAGTGCAGTCAGGCGGCGATTTCCGGCACAACCATGCCCATTCAAGAACAACGCACGCAAGTCTTTCTGCTACATCCATCATCTCACCTTCTCGCAGAACGACGCCCTCACCATGCCACAAAGCTCTATTATATCCACGAATCCGGTCATATGCGAAGTCTCGCAAGACGTCTGGTGGCACATATTCCGCACCGTATACAGGGAATTATCCGAGGATACCCGTGGAACCTTGCGATTATCGCAGGTCTGCCGTATGTGGCGAAGCATCATCAACGCAACCTCAGATCTCTGGACCAACGTCAAGGTCGAGGTCTCCCTGTATCCTCCCGCTCCACATGCCGTCCCAAGTGTTGAACTGCTCATGCTTTTCCTGCGCCAATCACGAAATCGACCTCTCACCCTGTCTCTTTGTACAAGCGAGCCATGGAACCGAAACTATATCCCGTTGAACTCTGACCAAGTCAGGCTAGTCCTGCAGACGACCAATCGAGCGAAACGGCTCGCACTGAATTTCACCGTCCTCGATGCACTGTTCTACTTCGAGCGTCTTACGTTTGGATACATTAGGACGGAAATCCATGCTGGGCGCTTACTTGAGGAGTTAACTGTGGAGATAGCTGGAGCGTCGGATTTAGTGGTTCGACATATCTCAAGATTATGGGCCGGTAATCATTCCCCGTTGCTGCGATCGCTCAGATTCGAAAAATCTGGAGTCTCTAATGAGAATATTCTTCTCTTCCGGGAGGACAACTTTCCCCTTCCATTTCACCAATTGACGACTTTAAACGTTGACACTGCAATCGACGTATCTGACGCCTTTCTGCTCTTATCATGGTCGCCGTCTCTGGTCACCGCGTCGTTCCAGGTGATACATGGTGATTTGGGGGAGAGCGAATTGCAACACGTCGAGTTGCAAATGCTGCGAACTTTGAAGGTATTCACAATGTGGTCTATGGGTAGAGGCACCCGGCCCCTGATGCAAATGTTTAATTTTCTAATCCTGCCCTCGCTTTCGACGCTTCATCTTGCGTTTCAGAAGCGTGACTGGTCTCCAGAATCGCTGCTAAATTTTATTCAGATGTCTGACACTCCTCGCATCGAGTATCTGAAGCTCGATATCAATGGCGCTCGAGAGAGTGACATAATTGGATGCTTAAATGCACTTCCATCTCTGCGGACACTGGAGCTTCGTGCCGGAGCCACCAATGGAGAGTCAGACTCTTATGGTCAATGTTTGGTCAGGGCGATGGAGGAGTGGGACGCATCGTCTCAAACATTCGCGATTTGTCCAATGCTCGAGAAACTTCTCGTGGATTATGGCTTGATATGCCAAACCACCACAGCCGCAATTTGTGTCAGCATGATTGAAGAGCGACTACGCCGGTCATCGAGTGGCAGAGGTTTCGAGCTAGTTTTGGGAGTTGAAAATGCTGCAAATGGCAGTCTAGATCTTCAAGAGATGTTGTCCATAGTTCACCGCCTTCTTCAGTTGAAGAAAGCAGGGCTTCGACTTACGCTGGAGGATGCACCGAGCGGAATGGACGGTATATTTGTAGCTGACGTTTGAAGCACTTTGTATTAAGTTGGTACACAACGATTTCTAGATAAAGGCAGAATCGCTTCTCAATTTGTCCTTGACACAGCTTTAGGATTTGAGCGGGTGCTGGAGATCCAGTCGAGGTAGATTCTCTGGCGGACTTAGAGTTCGAATAGCAAAGTATATAGATCAACCTTTTTATGGTGCTTCAACAGCTCATTGACTTGATCGTGTAGCTGTTGCCCGTCAAAGTCGGTGAGGCCGAAAGGTTCGGAGTGGAGCGTGATTGCAAAGACTTTCAGCAATACTACTGAGAAATTATACCTCTCTTTGGTTGATATCATATTGCAACACACTAGTTTCTGCAACGCTTGTACCGTACTCTACATCGCCCATTGAAACGATTATCATTGGCAGTCCAATCGCCTGGAATTTACTCGTGACCCGTCCAGCCACTCCTCATACGTGCTCATCCTGTGGAGCACGATGGCTTCATTATCCTTACCCATCGACAGATGCTTCCAGCACTCGATATCGGATCCATCGTCTTCGTCCGATTACAAGACGAGCCTCAGCTGCGGTGGAGGCGATGATCACAGCCACGACTCAGAATGGCAATTCGCACCCGTCGCGTCGACCCCTGGGCACCTGACCGACGCGTGGTGTTGGAAAAGTTGAACGTGTCGTCCACGCAAGGCAATTCTCCAAGTTTATCCCTCGCTATCGATGTCCCAGGTACCAAGCTACGGCGACGACTACTTTTGTTTGACAGCCCGGAACACTATCTACGGATTCGAAGGAGGAGATACGGAAGGGCACGGGAGGAGATGTGAAGGAGGTTTTGCGGAGTCTGGGAACGACGGATCCACGTAACGCCAATGATGGCAGGTTGGCGAGCACGCAGGATCAATTGGACCTGCACGAGGCCGTGAAGCGAGGTGCGTCGTATCTTTCTTTGTTTATTTTTCCCTCCTCTCACTCTTTCTTCTCCTTCCTCCTCCTTTCTTCCCCTCCGTCTCTCCAGGTCCCTGTGTTTCGGTTCTCTTCCCTTTTTCTTTCCTCCTATCACGACATTTACGACTTAGAGTTCATAAATTACGCTACGTCATCGGTAAGTCCAGCTTCCGCTCGTCGTCGTTGCTCCGTGTTGCTTATCAGATGCCTTTCCATCGACCACAGTTGAATTTGGACGGACTTGAAGTCTGCTAAGAATCGTTATTCAGCTCCGCCGGGTGCCATTTGCCGTGAAGAGGAAGTTCAACCACACTCCGCCCTCATTTCTGCACCGCCGCCCGTGCCACCTCACGCCGTCTGTGCTGCTGGTCGATCCATCTCATTTCGCCTCATTCTTACTTATATTTACTCGGTTCGGCTCCCCCACTCTCTCTGCGGAATTTCCGACATTCGATGCCCTATTACTCCCCGACAACTGCAGCAATCCTACGCAGAAAGTCGCCCCCCACGTGCACGTTGTCGCTGGCGCATGTCTCTGCCGCACCCAAGTTTCATTCGCAGCCTACCCATTCCGCAAAGAGCTCCGTGAAAGTAAGAAACGCCGAGCTGAATCTTAGTACAATGCAGGTCGAGCTTCAGGTCGACTTCTCCTCTGTCATTACCGTCCCTGTTCAAGTCCACGTTGGCGACTCTGCTCATGGACCAACCTCGACGTTCACCCCAACGTTGAGGAGGTCGAAGAGCAAGAAGCGTATCCATCTCAAGAGAAACGAAATCAACGTTATACCCTTCCCTTCCTCGACTACTTCGTCTTCCGGCTCTTCTTTGGTCTCTGACATTTCATCTCCAATCACATCGGCAACAGCCTCAACCCCACATATCCTTCTTCGTACCAGCAACCCAGACGTCCAGCTCCATTCTTCCTCATCTGCTGGAGCTACGAGGCGCCCCAGGAAGGGCACTGTCAATACGGTGTCCATTTCCACCTCCGTACGCTCCACGGTACGTACTTCCCCCCCAAGGAACGGATCTTCTTCGCTTCGTCAAGCTCGCAACCTCTCTCAGCTACCACCACGACCTTCGTCGCCTACGCCCAAGCCGCTCAACCAGATCCCACTGGCCAAGGTTCAGCAGTTGAAGAGCGAGGCTTTTGAACTGCCTCCGTATACGTCGCCGCCACCGCCTTACTCCGTTGCTGTGGAAGCTGCAGCTGAGCCCTCCTCGAAGATTGTTCGTCCTCTGCCCATACCCGCCAGCAATGCATCCAAGTCTTCCAAGATCCCTATCGTCTCACCAAATCCCATCACGCCTCAATCGTCCCTACGCCGCCCTCGTCCTACATCTTCTGAGCTCAAGACTCTGCTGTTCCTTTACCGCACCATTATGTACGGCATCGAGCGCCGCCACCGCCTCGAGTCTCTCAAGAAGCAGCGGCAGCAATNCCCTATCGTCTCACCAAATCCCATCACGCCTCAATCGTCCCTACGCCGCCCTCGTCCTACATCTTCTGAGCTCAAGACTCTGCTGTTCCTTTACCGCACCATTATGTACGGCATCGAGCGCCGCCACCGCCTCGAGTCTCTCAAGAAGCAGCGGCAGCAATACCTCCGCCAATCTTCCTCGTCTTCCTCGCCATTCATTTCGCCAGGCACGAGTCCCACACGCACCTCCGAAATCCACTTCGGCCGCTTCCCGCTAGTCGAAGAGGATGAAGAAATTAGCTCAGAAGACGACGACGACCACCCCATCTTCGGCGGTCCTCGCCCTCATGCTCGCCCTTCCGCACCTCGCATGCAGCGCAAGCCCTCCTCCAAGACCCCAGCCGAGCGCGCAGCCAAGGACTACGACGTCCAAGACGCGCTGCTCGCCATCCGCCTCCGCGTCTTCCTCAAGTCGCAAGGCGTGTCGGAGGACGAGCTCGCGGTGCAGTTCAACGAGGACGACGAGGAGAGTGAGGATGATGTCATCCTCGTCGGCCAGGCGCGGGACTTCCCTTTCCAGGCTGCGCGTGCCGATGGACCGACCCCGGTGGCTGTGAGCACACCAATTATAGCAGCTCCCGCCCCGCTTGCTCCTGAGCCTACCAAGTCGGAAGCAGGCAAGGATCGTCCCATCCGCTCGTCCCCGCCGCCTCTCTCGCCCGTGCCAAAGTCTACGCAGCCAGTGCCGTCAGTGGCGTACATGATCGCCCTGATCAAGATGCGCAATCAGCAGAGCCCAGGGCAGAAGCTGTTCAGTGTCATCAACGACGGATATCTGACTTCTGGCGTGCCAAAGGCAGGTGTGGCGAGCAGAGGGCGGAAGAGTGGGTTGAGGAGCTGCGCGTGGGTTGCTGGGAAGGCTGATGGCGAGGATGAGAAGGTCGTTGTTGAGGAGGTCGAGGAGGAGTTCGATTCGGATTCGGTGGTGGATTGGTATGCTGGGTTGAGCTACTAGATGGGGTAAGTTGTTTCATATCTTTTTACAATTACTTCTGCTGACTGACATACTTGACTCGCAGGTCCAAACACGTCAGCAACACGTCCTTCCACCCTGCACCTCGTTTTCCATTTATCATCTCATTTTTCATTTGTTGTCCCTTAAAACATTTCTTTCCGCTCTTGAGCGGGTCGGATGGAGGAAGCCCGACTCGATTCGAAGTTACCCAGATTCTCCGCTGTGGAGGGTGTCGAGAACGGGTTTCTTCTCGAGTCGTCGTGGCTTTCTCCTGATAACAGTTTCTGTCAAAATTCGTTCTCCTGCACTACCGCCACACTACCTTTAGTCGCTTTCGCGCGTGTGGATGGTTCATTAGTTTGTGCTCTTTTTTGGCTCCTGTTTCGTTTTCCGTCTCTGTCTCTGCCTTTCCCCAGACGCTTTCTACTCCTCCTCTTAATTGAGTTCGAGTTGAGTCAATACGAGAGCGTCGTCAAGAACTTTCAAAAATCCAACAAAAATTGCTTCCTCGCGTCTCACGACAACAAACCAAGACCAACTTCCGCCAGTCTTTACAAACCACGAGTCTCGACGACTAGCCAGCTTAACGCACCACTTCATGCCTTACACCGCGCCTCACCATCCCCATGCTTTACTCTCGACCCCGCCGCTCGCGTTCTCCGTGCCTGATCCGTCGTTCAGCCCACGTCGAGAGCTGCTTGAGCTCGTCGGAGTGCGGTGTGGGGTGGTCTGGTCGCTTTTACGATCTGGGATCTTCAGCAAGTCCTTGTCATATCCTCCTGCCCCTACCCTCGCCGTCACTGCATGCATCCTCTTATCGCCACCATCGTCATATCCATCAACGTGCACGTTTCCTCATCACGACTTCACTGTCACCGTCATCACCATCCCTATCATCTTTGTTGTAAGTAATGTACATGAGTAGTTACTGTGAGTAGTTCGACGCGGGCTTTGGTCTCGCTCACTTGTTATAGATTATCTACTCCATGTCGCCTTACATACCTATCATACTTCCTTGCATATACGAACTCTCGGTGTAGATTACCGAACTCAAATGATCCATAGGCTTGATGCTTCTCAAAGGCAGTGTAAGCTGAGTATAGTACCAAGAAGCCTCCAAGAGAGTAGGGAAAGCTTGACGAGTTGGCGATGGAGTGCATCGTCGTTGAATGACAAACACAATTCATGCACAACGACCATTGATAAGCTGAATTTTCTAAAATATCTCTGACTTCCAGTCTTCTGCACAATTTGTATCACCTAATATTAATCTAGCGGAATGTCTGGTGTCAATCAGCTGGTTTACTTTTCGTACTATTCCATATTGATTTGGGAGTAGCCTAGGATCCTAAAAGAATATAAAGGCTTTGAAGCCCCCTAAGCGTACTCAGAATTGGTATGACGGTGGGTGATTCAGGTAAAATAACGGGCGTCTTAACACGGAGTATGTTGGTAGAGCTAAGAGGACGAATTCATGACTGCTTCTTTCTGACATGCGTTCCAACATTGCTTATCTGATACACCACCGTATCACGTCTGGATCCAATCGCTCGCTTCCAGGACTACGTTCAAGAGGTCGGGAAGTTAGAAAACTAAGACTAAGGTAGGCGTGCCGAGCAAAGGCTGCAAAGCCGACGCAGAGGAAGTGACAGGCTCGTGCCACACAGAGTCAAATACGAGTTCATCGTTGATAACGATGTTCTCTGGCTCGAACACACATGTCCTTAGTCCTTCTCCTTCTGTAGGATGAATTCCTCTGTCTGGTAGTCGTGACCTTAGTCACTTAGCTTCCATAGCTGTCGCCCTATCGCTCTCAGCGGCCTTTTCAAGTACCCATCCATTGGACAGAGCTTACGTGCGCTTCCGCTACGCCTAGAGGGACGCAGGTCTTTTCTATCCGGAAGGTAGACTATCTTCTCCAGCTATGGCTATCCAGGCTCATGTTATCTCGCACGCAGGGTTCATGCTCGTATAATCTCTCCCGTCGCCGCTACCATTTTGATCTACAACAGGTGCGATATCTGCATCTACACATCCATCGTCCATACATACTTATGCCCTCACTTCATCCCTTAGACCTTCAACTGTCTGACCGCATCGTCTTTCCCATCGCACCTCGCAAGCTCTCACCACTTCCGCATTTAACTGCGACTCTTTGGACCCTGCATCGCCTATCGCAAGTCTTGACTCCCATTCAAATCTTCCCTCCAAATGCCCTGCAAATGCGGGCTGTCCTGAAGGAGTGGCTCCTTGTCCGCTCTCAGGGATCCTGGACGCGAGGTATGTTGGATTTCTTAATGTGAAATCATTCTGACTGTTGCTTTATTGTTAGATTTTAACTGGTCGTCTTTCCAACTCGAGGTGCCTCCCTCAACACTTCCAACGCGGTATGAAACAAGGTCAAGGCTCATTGGAACGTGTGGTGTCTGCCCTTTCTGTCGCGTGAATCTCTCCCCTCCCGCGAAGGTCGATGCTTGTGTACCAACATATCTCGATGTATCCGCCTCCGCTCTTAAAATCACCTCGACACGCTTCCTGCGGCTGTTTTTTCCAAGGCACATCCTCACCCGTCTCTATCTTCCACGTTAAACCCTTCCGACGCGCCAGAACACGGTGCAGAGCCCTCTGGATGTGCCACGTCACAGCGAGCTACTTCCTTTACCTCAGCTTGAAGATTTCGAATCGAAGGACGAAGTGGGTGCGGTAGCGTGGCAGCGGCAGAGAGTGTCGGTAGTCCGGATGGGAAGGTGGTGGTGCTCGGAAGGAAACTTGGAACTGCGAAGAACCGTTTGGAAGGAGCATGACGCGTCCTTTGTTCGCTCTGCAGGTGGCGGCTGACAGTCCCTTACGTCCTTCTTTGGACGTCATACCAGGAAAGCAGGAGCATGGAGCGGTGCTGAGTTCAGAGTCTAGTGTGCTTGTTATGCCACACACCTCACCATACCCTCGATCCTCCAGACTGCAGTTTGGCTATGCGCAATTCACTCACGGATCCTTCGTCGCCTACTTCGTTCTCAGTGCTTAACCGGCTCGATACCTTAATTACATATTTTGCTGTCTATAGGAGTTCCAGCCGCTGAGGCTTTCCTCGACGATTTTCAAGTATACATGGATAATTTCGCCCATGGTCCGCTATACATCCTCCAGGTGTGCTGGCCGTCAGCCGTCAGCCCTCCTCCATCTGACGCTTAAGCGTGGCCTCTCTCACCAATTGACCTTCTGCCCTTAGCTACCGTTAACCTCAAGTTAACCTCAAGGAAGTTGGTCTTACGCAGTAGTCTTTCGGATCCGCGCCTTCACAGGCTCCCGTAATAATTGCAGGGCAAGGCAGCGCGCTAGAAGTCATGCTCGTCTTTTCCTCCTTGTTGCGTGTGTATACTGACTAAGTCTGTACTCAGCCGCTCATTCGCGCGACGCAGGTACGACTCTGCAGACATTGCAGAATAGTTGCGTTCCGTTCGCTTTCTCCAACTTTGGTACCTAATCAATATCACTGCTCCAAGACTGGACTCATCTGATTCAATGTTTGAGCTGTAATGCCCATGGATTCTTCGCCTTCCTTTGGCACATCTACAATACATTTCCTCAATCAAGTTTCCGACCAATTTTCTGATAATTGACGAGACTGCGAACGACCAAACCTAGTCATTAAGTAGGTATGAGAAAGACGTTCTGCAATAAGCCAGATGTCAACGGCGATGGCCGGATAACAATGTGGTATCGATATCTGCGAGGTTGGGCATTCCTTTCACCACGCACGACTAGACACACCAATCTCGTTATGGTAGAAAACTTGGCCTTGTCTGCGGACTGGGTCATTCGTCGAGTTTCTTCGGACGTCTGGCGCCACATATTCGGCCATTTATACCAGGAATTACACGACTCCGAACTACCACATGCAATTGTATACCTCTCGCATGTCTGCTCATCGTGGAGAGCCATTGTCAACAACGCCCCAGAGTTATGGACGCGTATAAAAGAGTCGCATGTGCATAATCCGTGCACGGCAGCCTCTCTCATTAGAGGAAAATGCACCGTGCACAATTTCCTGTCATTAGAGCTACCCCCAGCCGTGCAATACACTAGAGCGGGGTCTGTCTGGCTGGCTCTACACCACGTGCCTCCCGCCCTTCCTAAACGGGGCTCCCATCCGCGGTCCCTGTTCCGTGCTTCGTGTACGCCATTGCAGATCAATGATCTGATCGCTGTCCTGAACAGCGATCAAAAACCTACCTTTCGGGGTTACTTCTAGCCAAATCTGTCGAATGCCTCGGGCACCGGTTCGCTGCTGCCGACAATGAGCAGGCCGCCTGGTCATCGCCATCAACAGCGATCAAAAATGAATAATGGACGTCATTATACTATTTATATCGGCGGTACGGGGAAATTCTCAATATTTCATTGGTACCCCCTCCAAGGTCGTTTGACGTTCTTCGTTTGAGCAGAGTGGGGGAGCAATTGCCACAAATTTGCGCCCAAAACGAGGAATAATTAGATAGTCTATTAATAGTTTACCGTTTAGCTGATCTCGGGGCAGCCGACATGCGGCTAGACAGCGGCCGAAAGTATTCTATAAATATATGCTCGAAGAAAAGTTGCTCGCGCTCGTACTGCACCATTTCATGGCCGTTTCCCTACGTTATGGGTGTCATTAGATTTGTAATTTTATAACGAGTACTCCTATGAGTATATCGTATGGGGGGATGGGCATTGTGCGTCAAAGAGTGTCGAATCACTTAGGATTGATGGATGAAACTATTTATAAAAGGCACGGTGGCCCGAGTGATAGGCCATCTTGCTACATAATGATATAAGGTGTGGCATGTCATAACGGTCTTGTAGCTCAATGGTTAAGTGCGTCTGAATGCTTCGTACTTCCAGTGTTCGAATACAGTCAAGTGCAAAATTTTGTCGCTCTATAACTTGGTGATTTTTTCGAACCCTCCTGATGCATGCTATTTTTTTGAAAGATCTTTGCGTCCACGTTGCATAATTTAATATATTCCTGTACTCTCGTTTATACGTAACATTTGGCCTAGACTTCTTTGTCTACTGACTATCCGTCGGCTGAGCTTTTTTCGGCGACTCATCCGGTCTCTTTGGTGCGCGGATCACTCGTCGGGGGCGCTTGTGCTCTTCGTCAACGGCCAATGTCTCATTTTCATTCTTCCTTTTCAATTTGTTTGCTTCTCTGGTTCGGCGCCTTTTCTCTGCAGTCGAAAGTTCCCCCTCCCCGGCT
>NHYE01001262.1:0-18119 GCA_002938385.1 Gymnopilus dilepis | reverse complement strand
CGTAGTCTAGGCATGTTAGCCAACTTCCTGACCAATAGACTGGAAGTCCGTGAGGGACAGACGTGCCCTACGTGGCAGCCTTGGACAGAGGGTTTGTCCCAACGTCTGTGTTCTAAGCTATTTACTCACCATATTTTTTGCAGAAGAGCTTCTTATACCTCCATCAGACCCGAGATACTACGACATTCCAATTGTCTCTGACTCTCACAATCGGATCATACTTCGAGTTGGTGATGTTATCACGCCACCAGCTAATCTTGCGGACCTCAGGGCTACTGCTGATGAGGGCGTCAAAAGAGTTCACCATGCTTCTTCGGGACCAGCCAAAGCCTCCGCCAAATCCTTGGAAAAGGAGAGAGTGCAGTCAAATGTAGTCGTTGGCCAAAGTAAGAAGCTGCATGCTCCTCCGCCGCCACCTCCTGCTGCAGGACCGTCTTCAATCCAAGACACCTCCATTTCAACTGCAACTGCCAAGAAGGTCAAGAAGAACAAGCAATATCAGTCGTCATCAGACCATCCTATCTTGGTTGCCATGGAAGAAGAAAGGAGGCTCGCAAACAGAGGGGAGCTAGGACGTAACCAGCACACCAAAATGCTCATTACTACCTCCAAAGATCGCACCGAAGCTCTATATGTTCCTCATACAGCGGCGCCCTCTCGGAGGCCTAAGAAGTCGAACCAGTGAGCTTCCTTGGATGGCATGTTTGGCAGATAAGCTACATTTTTCCAATTGTCTTGAATCACCTTTCGCATTTCGGACTCTTTCAAAACCAAGACCTTATCTCAACACCCTGCTTTTGGAACGTTTCTTGATCTTGCTCCTCATCAATGACCTCGCTTAGTTCTCTTCTTCTGTGGCGGTACTATTATTTCACTCCGTTTAATCGTCGGTAGTCCTTCGCACACTTCCATAATTTCTTGCCATTCTTACATCATGTATATCTTATCTTACCTTTAAGCATGAACTAGGTTACTGTTGCCTCCTACTCTGTGCCTCTCAACTTGGGCCTCAGGCTCTTTAGCTGCTACACCGGCTACTGCTTTGCTGTCAAGAGCTCAAGTCCCTCCAGCACAGAGTCACAGGGCTCATCTCACTTTCACTTCCCCTTCGGAACTCGACTCGCCTACTACAGCAACAAAGACTTCGAACACGGCATGTCCATCTTGGGGGCATCGCGGGTTTCACTGCGCTGAAATTCCACTCGTGGACAAACGGCTCGAGACTGACCCATACCTATGGCTCCGCTGGTCATAACTCTAGGTAGAAGGGAAATGGAGGTCAAGGAGAGCTGACTGCCCCAATGCTGCTCACTTATGGCGGGTCATAGGTGGACATTCATCGGACCTCGCCATTTGACTTGGTCAGGAAGCGCTCCGAGCTGCAGAGAAAGTCGAGCATTTTACGGACCCTCTACTATTGCGTGGTCCAAGCAAGGCTATGGATTTCGCCTTCAAAACCTTGTAGATGCGCTTAAGAGTCTAGGAGAATTGAGCACCTTAGAAGGTTCGTTCGTTGGGGGGCATAAGCTCCTGCAGCTGAACCTCACATTGAACTCTACATTGAACTCTCCCTATCACGTCTACCGGGGAAGATGACTGAGCCCCTCGAGGTAGCTCGTCCGTTGTGGGTAGTAGGCTCTGTTGCGCCTCGCCTTCCTTGGTTACTTCTCTGGGAAATCTCGGGAGAATCGAGTGCCCTGCGGCTGCTTGTTCGTCGCGGGTAATAGACCTCAAGTTTCTAGAACCTCGCCCCGGACTTCTGTCCGAAGACGTATTCGGCACAGGAAAGGTTTAAGCACCCCAGATCTCAATGGAAGACCTTCATTTGTTCGCCACCTCCCCTCCTCGATATGGAAGAATAGCTCAAAGGGACGACGACTGACAATGACAACTTCCAAACGAATCTTATAATATCCCGAACCGCCTTTCCTGGAATGGCGACAAGGACAAGGACATCGACCATCTTAGTGATATGGCTAGCTTTGTAAGGTTCCCTGAAATACAAATACGCATCAGGCAGGGCAGTGATCTCTTGTATGGAGTGGTACTGCTAAAGCGTGGTGGGACACCTTACCCAAAGTATCTCTCCAGGATTGGAATACCATGCTGGAAGGCACTCGTAATCAATTTCTAGATGACAGTTGGATCCGGGACTGCACCAAGGAGTTCAAAGAAATACGCTTTTGGTAGAATGGCCACACTGTGGAATTCCCTCTGGAGTTTGTCAAAAGACTTCTCCGCTATTACTTATACCCAGAAGACCCTGATGGGGTAGCCGTTGTCGCAGGTATCCTGTGCATTCAACCGACCAAATGAAATGGATCTCTCAGCCAAGTCACCTGTCCCGATTTCGCTGTGTTGCAGAGAAGAACCTCCAGCGGGCATGAAATCCTGCTGTCCCTCTGTAAGGTATCTAGATGCCCCAGAAACCAAAGATCGTTCCGCCATTCCTTTGCCCGGAAGAGGACGGCCAATCGAGCGGAATTTCGTTAAGACGATCTCGATCCGAATTCTTCGTTAATTGAAGGACCCATGGACGAAGGAGAGCTGCAAGAAAAGAAAGCTTATGACAGGAAATGGCCTATTGAACCCAGACCTGGTTGATTTACTGAATGAAGCGTCATTGATGGCTGTTAGTCCGAACGAGACGACTATGTGGTTGACAATTCTGAGCCCGGAGGAGGATGTTTCTTATGCACCACTAGAAGCTTATCTTATGCATCCAGTGATCCCAGTCTTCGATATATCACACCCCAGAAAGTAAAGGCCTTGATCTCCCGAGTTTGGTGGCTGAACCTCGTAGCCTACGACTCGAAACTTCTTCCTATGCCCTGGGACATGAAGCTGATGGCATTCTTGGCCATAAACTTACAGGGAAAAAAAGAAAGGAGGCCGGTTGAGTGTGTATAGCCCTCGTGAAGATTCTCGCCAGATACAATCTGCCCAACGCCTGAACTGAAACGGGAATACCTGGCCTCTCTTCGATCTTGATACTCCTGCGCTTTCGTTATGTTCTAACAAAAGTTGTTAAATTTTCACCAGAGGCTGCACAGTCCATGCACATACGACTCAAATTTTCTGTTTTCTAATTAGGTCATCACGAATCCTATCATGTATCTCCCTTTCTCTTCGTACAACCACCACCGTCATCGCAGTCTTCGCCAACAAACTTTAGACGTCCGAATATTGAGAAAGTTTAATGTATCACCGCACGAGCTCCTGCCCTGTTCTAACCCTCGACTAGCTCTAGAACTCGTCTGCCGCACGATGGACGACCCTAAACTCAATGAGGTGATATACTTCATGGCGGAGAGATCATGCGGCTTTTCTGGTCGTACAGCGATACCCACCGCCCTGGGAGCAATGAAATTCTGTCTCCCCAAATTCGCAGTCGAGTCGCAACGAGTGGTACAAGTCTGAGAAAAGGTCTGAGAACTATGGTCTCCCAATTTTCATCAATCAGAATTCTACCTGGGACTTGTGAATCATTCGATCAACTTTGAGGAGCTTCCTGCACACCTTACAGCCACCCGTAGCCTCTCAACCCTAGCGCCTCACCCCAACGCTAAGACTCGTCTCGCCCGTGGCTCGCATTCACCTGCAAGAGGTTCATTGGAGCATGGAGGCCCGAAAATCTATACCTTCCTCTCAGTATGGAAGAGCTCAGAAACTCTAGACCATTGGACCATTGACTCCAGATTCGTCATCCAATTGATCCGTTGACTCTCGAGCATAACCTGCTGAGGACTTGGGATGAAAGACCTGTCCCTGCATCCTTTGCTGAAATGGCTAAATTCAACAGCCTTCGATCCTTAGAAGAAGTTGTGGATCTGTTGGACAAGATCCAACTTCAAAGCAGATACATGGCAGCTTCGTGTTGATTGGCGAATGCTTTGGTCAAAGACGAGGGTAAACCCATTGCCCAGCTGGGGGAAGTGCTCTTACCGGATGAAACATTTGTGGGGGTCTGGATTAACGGATGTTCAGAGAGTCAAGAACTATGGTTACTGCCACGTTACATCATTCTTGAAGGTGATTCGACTCGGGATATGGGTCGATTGCTCTTACTCTCTCAACCGTTGATTTAACTTCGTATACAGGACAAATGTCGAAGGGTAAAAACCGGAGGCCACACTGATTCTTTTCGAACCACTAAAATTTTCCCGACCCTCTCCATGAAGGGAATGTTTGGGACCAGCAGATCAAAGAGATTCGAGTTGACCTTATACGAGTAAGGGACCGAGAGTTCATCAATCTTCCTGCAGACATTCCAAACGTAGTACCAGAACTGATTGGTGCCCGCCTGGTACGATCTCCCTGTAGGTTTATCCGTCGTCTTCAAGCTCCTGTACCCAGGTCGTCCGTTGAATACTCATGCGAACTGGCGTTACAGGGAGAGCTCAAGTGAGTGGATGATGGATCCGAGGTCCAACCTGGATAATTTATCGAGTATGGTCCCCTAATAATCGAGATAGCCTGCTCGAAGGAGTACAACGTAAAACAAGTTCGGACACTCCTAGAACTCCTCCTTCTGCAGTTGAAAGGGGAAGGTCAAGCCGTAACACAGCCTGTCCCAGAGCAGCCACGTTGCGAACACTAGTCTAGGCCAGCGGGCCCTGATGCTTATAGAAGACGAAGGGGACAAGACTCGGCACTATTGTCCACAACCTAGTCCCTCCTATTGGCGTGGTTGTTTGCCCTCCAAAGTTTGATCTCGTCCCACTGATCGCAGAAGTCTCAATTCTCATTGTGGTCCGCCCGTTCACAGTCACAGACATTCACCTTCTTTCCAACGGTTACAGACATCCAATTTGTGATTTTCGATCTCCTCTGCGTCGACGATCTCCGATATCGGGCTGTCAGAGTCTTTCCTGTCGACGAATCCCTCCAGTTAGCCATAGCTTTATACCCCCTTCTCGACGTTCTCTTTCACCAGCTAGACCTGCTTCTTATGTGACCCGCTATGCCTCTTCACGTCGGTCGAGTCTCGAGCAAAAAGAGACAAATGAAAGAGCCGAGTCCATTGGATATTCCGGAAGACCATGTCAGCAGTATAGCTGGTTTAGAGCTAGGTCCACGCAACACTCTTTCACCAATCCCCCTTTGCGTCCGTTCAGTGATTTGCCTAACCACACTAGTACTCTCTCAGACCGAATCTTCTGCCTTTCGGGTTTCGACAGATGATATTCATAGCAAGATGGAGAATCCATGTTACGCAGGACTTGTCTCCGGCAATCGACATTGAAGGTATACTGAGATGGTACGACAACAGGAAAAGGATCCACTTATTCTATCTCGCCTTTGGATCTGTGGACAATGCTACCACATTGCGCTGGACTGTTCATGGACCATGGACGAAACACTAAGGACCAAAACAATATCGGATGCGATCTTGTTTGTAGTCGATACTACAGCATCATCTCAGGACTCCAATCCAATGACTGCTGAAGACTGGAGTGCGAAGAGCAGATATGATGCAGTTGACGACCTCCAAAGAAGGACAAGCCTTTGCCAAATCTCGACCAGTCTAATTTCAACGATGTTTCTATTTGCCCACCACTTCGACTAAAGTATGCCAATGGGCCGTGAATTTTCTCACTCGTCAGTCATCCTCCTTATTGGCCAACCATGTATATGTATCTATATATGTTGGCAGATCTCTCTTCGTGTCTCCGCTCACTCACCCATCTTCGAAACAAACTTCAATATTTTCTGAGTCGTTCTTCCAGGCACGATTCTGTTCCCGACGCTCAGAAAAGCTACATTTCACGTTTGCACGCGCCCCGAAGACAAGAAGGAATTCCTTACCAGATACTTCTAATGGCGGCTGGGGTTAGGAAGACCATTAGCCACAGGTGACCTGCATTTTACCCAGAGTGATAGCCATATGATCCCTGCGCTGTGTTTAGACGACGATTGTTACGCTTTGCAAGGATGGAGATCATTCGCATGAACAATGTGGTGTAGTACTTCACCAATCGCAGTCGCAATGCTCACGACGGCCAAGACACTCGCTATTTCATTCAATCGTTACTTCGTGATTCATTCATGCTCTCTTTACATTGAAAAAATGCCCTCGCTAAACTAAACCTAAGCCAGTTTACTCAAGTGAACTATGGTTGTAGAATGCGACAAATTTTTCAGAAGACGCCGAGCAATGGCCCCCCTCTCTTGGAGACCACGCCGCGTCGTCGTCTAGTGGTAGTCGAAGGGTCATCGTGGTTTATAATAAAATTACAGCTCGTCGTGGTCGCGGAAGATATCATCGTCGTCTCCGCCCGATGGTCCTCCAGAGGAGTAGAGTTTCGAGGTGATGGGGTTAACGGCGGCTTGGACTTCTGCAAGAAAGAAGGGACAGTCAGAAATTGTGTCTTAATAGATAGTATCAAGAAGAGGAAACATACCAGCCAACTTCTCTTCGAGATCCTCAGTGCTGGCGCTCGAGCCGTTCTCCTCAATCCAGTCGGTGGTGTCCTTGATGGTAGACAAGAGGGTCTTCTTGTCGTCGTCACCGAGTTTGCCACCGAGTCCTTCTTGGTCGCCGAGCTGGTTCTTGAGACCGTAGACGAAGGAGGAGAGCGAGTTGAGGGCCTCGATCCTCTTGCGTTGAGCCTCATCCTCAGCGGCGAACTTCTCGGCCTCGGCGACCATGCGGTCGATTTCTTCTTGGCTAAGACGTCCCTTCTCGTTGGTGATGGTGATAGACTCGGATTTGCCACTAGAAAAATCGAAGTCAGAATACGGAACGCAAAATTTAGGGAATAGTGACACTCACGTTCCCTTATCGGCGGTAGAAACCTTCATGATACCGTTGGCATCAATCTCGAAGGTGACCTCAATCTGAGGAACACCACGAGGAGCGGGAGGAATGCCAGAGAGTTCAAACTTGCCGAGGAGGTTGTTGTCCTTGGTGAGGGAACGTTCACCCTCGTAGACTTGAATGAGGACAGTGGGTTGGTTATCAGCGGCGGTCGAGAAGATCTGTGACTTCCTGGTGGGGATGACGGTGTTACGGGGAATAAGTTTGGTGAAGACACCACCAGTAGTTTCGATACCGAGAGTGAGGGGGCAGACATCAACGAGGACGACATCGGCGGTTCCTTCGGCACCAGAGAGGATACCACCCTGGACGGCGGCACCATAGGCGACAGCCTCATCAGGGTTGATTCCCTTGGAAGGCTCCTTGCCACCGAAGAACTCCTTGAGGAGCTGTTGGACCTTGGGGATACGGGTTGAACCACCGACGAGGACGACCTCGTCGACTTCCTCCTTCTTGACGTTGGCGTCCTTGAGAACCTGCTCGACGGGCTTCATGGTCTTCCTGAAGAGGTCCATGTTGAGCTCCTCGAACTTGGCGCGGGTAAGGGGCTCGGAGAAGTCCTTGCCGTCCTCGAAGTTCTCGATTTCGATCTTGGTGGACTGTTGGCTGGACAAGGTCCTCTTGGCCTTCTCGACTTCGCGCTTAAGCTTGCCGAGGGCCTTGAGGTTCTTGCTGACATCGGTACCAGTCTTCTTCTTGTACTGCTTGACGAGGTAGTCGATGACGCGGTTGTCAAAGTCCTCACCACCAAGGTGGGTGTCACCAGCGGTAGCCAAGACCTCGAAGACACCATCGTCGATGGAGAGAAGGGAGACATCGAGAGTTCCTCCTCCGAGATTGTAGACGATAATGCGGGATTCACCACCCTTCTTGTTGAGACCGTAGGCGATAGCGGCGGCGGTAGGCTCGTTGATGATACGGAGGACCTGGAGACCGGCGATAGTACTGGCGTCCTTGGTAGCCTGACGTTGGGGATCATCTGGAATTACGAATTCAGTCGAGTAATTTTGGCAGAATTCGACAGCGACGACTTACAAGCTGGGACGGTAACAACGGCGTGGGTGACCTTTTCGCCAAGATAAGCCTCAGCGGTTTCCTTCATCTTGCCGAGAACCATAGCGCTGATTTCCTCTGGAGTCTAATGATTCGCCAAATCAGCAAAGTCGCCTGCTAACGCAAAAATCATGGGAAACTTATGAAGTGCCGAACCTCGCCCTTGTGGGTGACAGTGATCGCGGGCTTGCCGTTGATCTCCTCAACCTTGAAGGGCCAGTGCTTCATGTCGGGCTGGATTTGAGGATCGTCCGTCTTGCGGCCAATAAGACGCTTAGCGTCGAAAACGGTGTTCTGAGGGTTGCGTTCTTGGCGCTGTCACCAACACTTGAAGAGCACATTAAGTCCAATCGTTTCATATATCGCAAATTAGCACTCACAGTCGTTCTTCGTCAGTGAAGGTGACCCATGATGGCGTTATCCGGTGACCTTGATCGTTGGCGATAATTTCAACGGCGCCTCCTCGTCGGACGCCGTTGTACATGACTAGAAAAAGCTAGGGATTGGAAGTTTAGACACAGGTGATAGAAAGGGAATACCGCGCAAAGCCACCCAACGCAAGAGCACGTCATTGGTACGGACGATCTGAAGTTGAATGTTCAATATCGTTATCGTTATCGTTATCTTCATCTCGTCGGGGAAGGGCCGGTGAGTTCCGCAATAATTATAAACAAATAACGCTACTTTGTGACTTGCGAACTTGACCAACGGGGATCGCGCGCAAACAGAACCTTCACACTCCTGCGGCCCGACTATTTGTTAGCTCATCGAAATCCTATTGTTGACTTACAAAATTTTGAACAACACAAAAGGCGCGCTGAACAGAGAGGAAATGAATCATTTTCGCTCGGCTAGTGAGTTAAATGATAAGTTTGAACCCTTTAGCATTGACCTAAATCCATTTCTTGAAGTTTGTAAGTCAGAAATTGGATTTGGCGGAGCTAATAAATAGTCCGGCCGCAGGAGTGTCAGCACTATGGCAGCGACAATTTTTCAGGACAGACTTATAGTATTTAAAAGTTCAAATAAATTATTTTTGTGGTCAATAAGCGTTGTGAAATGAAGTTTGAAATAAAAGCGAGGGATTGTTTGGCTACAGCGGCATCACATGACCCAATTTTGGACGCGTCGTGGTTTCGATACGCATTCCGAACGAACCTTCTCCGCTGCCTTTTCTTCGCCATCCTTCTCCATCATGCATGTCATTTGGGCCTTTTCAGAGGCCTCCATGAGGTCCGTTTCGGTTTACTGGCTTGACACTCGGCCACAGGGCCTTATATCCTCCCCTGGGGGAAAAGGCATCGTTTGATCTTCGGACTCGGTAAGTGACTCTCCATACATTAGTGGATCCCCGATTCTAAAGACTGATACAATTTCCGTATTCTGTAGGAAAGAATATTGAAATCACAGTCATCCAAGATAGGGTGCGGACTGCGTACAAGGGCAAGACTTCAATCGGTTTCGCACAGCGCTTAGCGCGGTATTCAAACCCATCTGGTAAGCGAGATTCATTTAATATCTCTTGAACGTACACACCAACACAACAACAGGTACAAACTCTTGCTCTCACTCTCAAACGCTCACCATGACCAAGCGAACAGCATCCGCTAAGGCGTCGAGTGGCGAGGAGAACAAGAACAGGGCTCAAGTACGTTGACTCTACTCCTCCCTCTCGCCTCCCTCTCTCTGACTCACTGCCACAACAGAGGGCTCACACTGCCACGGACCAAGCAGCTCCCAGCAAGGTAAGTAATACTGCGCCTAATCACCATAGCTTTTTCTAACAATTATTCTTCTTATTTCTTAGGGAGAACGAGAACCTATTCAGCTCCGCCGCAGCATGCGGCCACGGTCCTCGACTCAGCAACGCGAGCCAAAAGCTCCTGCACGTCCGTCATCGCGCTCCCTGTTGCCGTGAGCCCATTCTCCACCGAACGCCTGTGGGAGAGAAGACAAGCAGGGTCGACTGTAGCTCGGGCTGACTTCGTCGCCTTGCATTTCGGGCCTGCTGACTTCGTCGCAGGCCTCATCGAATGACGCTGACTTCGTCGCGCCTTTCTTTGGTCTCTCCCTGCTTGGTCTTTTGGCACGTAGGCTCTGCACTCGCAGAGTACTGACTAACACTCTTTCAAGTGAACTCGGATCCGTGGTTCGTCCTTTTGAAGACCAAGAAGCCGACACGTCGAACATCACCAGCTTGAGCCCAGCCTCCAACCCACGTCGTTTGTGAGTCTTCAAGGCAGACGCATGCATGGCATCATGAGGGACTTTTGCCTGAGGTTGACCTTGTCGCCAACGGCTTTTGCGGCTTGCTGACTTTGTCGCAGGCCCCTTCGGATAGCATTGACCTTGTCATGCTCACTTCTGGTCCATCTTAATCTTTCTGCCATGCATGCTGTTGCTTTATTCATCACGGGTTGTTGGCTCACTTTCTCTTAGGCAGGTCAACGGCACAACTCGAAGACTCGGCCAACAGCAAGGTGATCCTTCAAACGTTACCACTCCTACATCGACGAAACCGCATCGATCGTAAGTTTCCCAAGTTCTTGCCAAACCCCCCAAAAACAACCAATTATATGGCCAAGGTTGACTTTGTCGCCTAGCCTGCGGTCTGCTGACTTCGTCGCAGGCCCCATCCTAAATGCGCTGACTTTGTCGCGCCTTTCGCCACCTTCATGCTGTCTTCTTGGCTTCCTCTAGGTCTTTGGCTAATATCAATTTTTTCTAGATCCACAGCTCGCCCTCGCCGTCATCAACTAGTTGATAATGTGGACTATTCTTCGTACGTGGCTTGAGCATCCTTAATTCCTGCTATTCACCATCTACGCTGTAGCTCTATCACCTCTGCCGAACGTTCTAGTGCGCAAATAATGAGTAGCCAAAGGACTGAAGAATCGGACGCCTCTTTCCTGTACGTTCACTTTCCGTGCTCTGCAAGCATGCTGAGCTCATCAGTTATTTCCCTAGCTCTCAAATTCCTCCCAAAGTTATGACACAACGGCGTCCACGACCTTCAGACCCCTATGCTCAAAGCGGCGACGACTTTTCTTGGACTGCCATGCGGAAGCGGAAGCCACGCCACGTCTCGCCAAGTCATGAAGAAGCAAGGTCCATCGTAGAATCTCCTCCCCAGATCCCAGATGCACGAACCGCGTCACAATTATTTGCGTCGCAGGTTTCTGCTGGTCCTGAGGACGCCGGCAATGTCCCTGACGGTGCCTCTCGTGACGAGCACTTGGTGTTGGAGGACGTGGAGATGGATTGCGTGGAGGACAACATTGAGGCGGAGAAGGTTGCTTTAGCAGAGGAAGCTGCCCGAGCTGAGGCGCAGCAGATTGGTCTAGCGATGAAAGAAGCTGAGGCCCGGGATAAACTCGAGAAGGCAATTGCTCTGGAAGCATTGCTCACCAAACGCGCGGAGAAGGCGCGACGGATAGCTGATAAGGCTGCTGTCTATGCCGAAACCGCGGAAGAAGAGGCAGACGAGGCAGCGCTTTTTCAAGATGATGTGACTGCGACAATGGCAGCGGCAAAGGCAGCAGCAGCTCAGCAAGCATTGGAAGCTGCGAAACGCAAGGCTGCCGTAGCCTTTCGAGAGCAGAAGGGTGCACAAGGTCGTCGAGAAGCCGTCGAGATTACTCAACGGATGTGGGCTCGTCAGCAAGAACTGGCAGCAGTGACTGTGGATGAGGAGTTCGAGCGGGAAGAAGCAGAGCATTTTGCACGAGTGGAGGAGGAGTCCAGAGTGCGTCTTCGATCTCGGCGACATTATCAAGACATTCAGGTCAGCACGGACATCGGTTGCGAAGCACAAGTTGCGCCTGTCGTATCTGCAGCTTCCCGTCCTCGAAGCCGTCAGATATTCGAAGGTGTCGTTCTCACCTCCCGCCCTGATTTGATGGAGTTGTATCGTCGACAACAACAAGAGATGGACGACCACTCGGGCGAGGTTTCTGCCGAAGACTTAGGGACCTGTCAAGATCGGGAAGAGGGTTCTGATTGTGGCCTGGTCAACGCTCTCTTTGCTGAAGACGATGGCCCAATGCCTGTACCTGTGGATGAAGGCCAACAAAGCCCTGCCGTCCAGAAGAGCCGCCGCCGTACTCGACATCTGGAGAGCCCTCCAATTGAAAGTGAAGGAAGTGGGAGCGACTTCGAGACCTCCCGCCAACGGGCAAAGGAGGAGCGTGCCAGAAAGCAACGTCGTGATCCATCCCCGACTTCCGACGATGACGATGACGAGGAGGATGACGAGGAGCTGGCTGATGAAGTAGTCGAAGAATCTCCAATCAAGCCTGCGACTAGCAATCGGAAGTCAAATGCGAAGGCTCATCCTATGCCAGGTGTTGGCCAGGTGGATCACGACAATACCCCTTTGCATGTTGCGCATGACCATGGCGCCAACAGCAGTGCTAACAATGTTGATGCTGGAGGGTCAGAGGAGGGTGGGCCTGAGGTAGAATCAGATGCCACTGCTGGGGCATCCTCGAAGACAGGCAAAGGCAAGAAAAAGGGGAAGGACAAAGGAAAGCAGAAGACTGGTCCTGGTCGGCTTCCTGCTGAATTTGTGAAGGAATGTCAGGCTTGGGGTCAAGATACACTGAAGAAGGGGGGGGATATTGGACTGAAGTATGGTTATGACCTTGTGCAGGTCATCAGGACTGGTGGATTGGCTCCTCAGTTCCTTCATGGTGATAGTCTGTGGAATGTTGGCCAGGCATGGAAGGCTCGCTTTGAGCCCGGTCGTAAGTTGATACATTGTCTCTCTGACTCAAAGCATTGCTAACTCTAATCCTTTATTCTTAGAAACACAGGCTGAATTTTGTCTTGAGTACCGGGGATGGAAGAATCTCCCTGATGCTGAGCAGGATGAGATGAAGAAGAAGATGCAAAAGGATTTGGAGGAGTATGCAAGTGATGAGGATGCCGTTCTGACCCCTTTCCAGCGGTTCACAAATGAACAGGAAGCAATCCTGAAGCAGGTAAGCTCTTAGATTTTCTTTTCTCTTCACTGCTTGTACTCATGAGATGGCCTATTGCTCTAGCATCAGCACACTTGCCAATTCAATCCCGACCTTGAACCATTTACCTTTTTGGCATACAAAGGCAAATGCCAAGCAACTCAACAGGCAGTTGGCCTTATCACAGGCTCAGATGTTGGTGCTGCGCTTCTAGCAGACTATCCTGAATTGGTGCAGCTTGTGATTGAAGGCATTCAGAATAAGCTACGGTATGTGTTGTTGTCTCTACCTTTCTACACACTCTAAGTTTCTTCCTCCATAGTAATGAGCTTTCTGATAAGGCCATCGAGGAAATGGCTGCTGCTTACCTGCGGTCAACTGGTGAAGATGGGGATGATGAAGAGGGTGGCAGTAGTGAGGAAGAGGATCAGCAAGCTGAGATTGATAGGCTTCGGAAGGATGTTAGAGTTATTTCAGACTTTGTCAAGGGGAAGAAGAAGGCAAGCGACTATAAAAGCAAGCTCAAAGGGTATTTGCTCAAGGACATTGGTGTGTTTTTTTGCCTTCTTTCCCTTCCATATCTAATCCACTTTCTTTATTCAGATAAATATGGTCGTGATGATCCAAAGGCAAAAGAAAAGCTCTTGAAGTCGAAGATGAATTGGGACTTGACTACTCTTGCCTTAAAATGGCATGTTACTTTGTGGGGCTGGCCAGATTCACAGATTCCTGTCTTTCCCCATAAACGTCGCTACAGGATGGAGAATGCTTTGACCAATGACCTCAAAACATTGTATGAGATGGCGCAGAGTGGTTCTCTTTCATTCAAGCCATGGACTGCAGGTATGGTTTATATTCTACTTATTGTCTACCACTAATATTTGTCAACTACAGAACAGAAGGCTTTGGACCCTGAGTCTGCGGAATATTCTGAGATTCCATTACTTGTCAGCAGTGTTGGTGATAAGCCTCTTGTCAAGGTCAAACATATGAAGGAATCCAATACAGGTCTGTTACCTTCAGCAGTTTATCTGTTTTCACTGTAGCTTAATTATCTGTTGCAGCTCAACCCTCATCTGAAGCTGGTCCATCAGCAGCATCCAAAGAGGGAGCTGACAAAGGGGCTGGAGATGCCATAGAACCTGAGCCTGTTGCTGCACCTTCCACAGTGTCAGCTCACTCTGGTGGCTCCACCTCAGTTCCATTATCTGTCCCTGAGGTTTCTGCAGCTCCAGCTCTGATATCAGTCACTACTTCTAAACCTCACCCCAGGTCCAAAGCTTTGCCTGCATCTTCCTTTTGTCCCTTGGCAGCTTCTAGCAGCTCTTTGGCTCCCTCTAATGCTGCTGAGTCCAATATGTATTTGCCCCCTCAGGATATGTCTTCTAGTCGAAGGGCTCCTTCACCTCGTTCATCATCAGCATGTCTAGTTGTTTATCCCAGTACTCTTCTTCGTTCTCCTTTTACTTCTCCTCGCCAAGCTCATTATGGTCCACCTCATGTCCCTCTTCGCTCCCCTCGTATCTCTCGATCAGCTCGTTATTCTCCTTATCAGTTGCCTCATGACTCTCCCCCCCCTTGTCGTATGATGAAGAGAGTTGTCTTTGCCCTTCCTGATGGTTCTGCTGCAATGGATGTCAACTATGCAGGGCATTATGAGGATGACCAATGGGCTCATACTGAGGAAGGCCAGCATTATCTGCCTGCCTCTTCATCCAATCAAGACAGGGAGGAAACATCGTTTGAGGAGCTACCTGAAATCCCTGTCAAGCGCAAGCTCAAGCCAGCTACAGGCAGGACACCTTTTCCTTATCGTGGAGATGTTGGTGGCCTTAGCATATCTCGTACTTTCAAGCCTTCAAGGCCCCAAGTCCAGCCACCACCACCTTCAGCCTTTTATGCAAAGAAAGTTGGTGCTCCTCCTTCGCAACGTACTATCCTTGCCACCACTCGCCATTATCCACCTCCACCTCCCTCGAACCATCCTTCTCAGAGAGTCTATGTGAGTCATCACCATCACCACCAAACTCAAGAAGCTGTGGATGAGGAGGTTTATGTTCCTCCTCAGTATAACCAGAGACACTGCCCTTGTGAAGGCCAGGCTGGTCCTAGTATGGAACATTTCATTGAAGGGTAAGCTTTCTTGGGTTTTGATTACAGTTGGTCTGCAGTTCTTTGTCATATAATTGCCTGTCAACACTTCCTTTTGCTATCAATTTATAGCATGTCTATTTTTTTTTCTATAGTTTTATTCTACTTTCTTCTAATTACTATAAACTGTTATTTCTGTTTTTATATATTGCTATTGGTAAAGATATGTTCTATATACTTCACTTTACTTTCTTTCAAGTACTATAAACTGCGATTTCTGTTTTTATACTTTTTTTCTTTGTTTAGAGTTGTATATAGATTAACTGCAGACAATTGGGGCTCGTTTGATTACTCCGCATATTTCGGAGTTGCTGGTATATTTTATGTATTGGCATATTTCGAGATGTGATTTATGGTGGGAACAAAATAAAATGTGTTGATCCTCGAGTCAGGATTGTTCCTATCGCTTAGTCTGCTCTCTCCATGCGCCATCCTTGGGCACTGTTGCTGCCTGCTGCTCGCACTTCCAGACGTCAAGCAGAGCTGATGTCATATAGTACTGACAAATTCAAATCTTTATGTATTCCTTTATGTATTGGACAAGCAAGACTCAGCTACAACTCTGGAAGCTTATGGCCTGAATTATGGCTTTAATGTGTCTCAACATTGTGAGCAACAGTGAGGAAGGGGGCTAGGATGGACTTCGAGGCAGCAGGGCCTACGTGGCGAGGTCTTGACGGCTGACATTTCAAATATTTCAACCATCAAAAGTGTGCAAATAAGGGCATCTGAATGGTCACTTTTTGCCACATGTGTGGCACATATTTTCTGACCGCAAAATAATTTGAAACAATATATAAAAGGAAATATATACCGACAACTCCAAATTATTTGGAGTAACTGAACAAGCCCTTAATGTCAGATATAGGCTATCAATTTGAAGTATATATGGAAATGGATTTCCAACTTAAGATGATGAGATTGGCAGCTTTATGAGGGCTGCACACTGGATTGTAACAATAGACAGTTGTAAGGATAGTGCCTGTGATCATCTCATGTTAGCTCCTTACGAGCCCAAAGTTATTCCTTCACTTGTAACCACTATGTACACTTGTTGTTGTCCTCTGTACTTCGTCAATCGTATAGAGCAAGGTCCTGTTTATTTCTGTGTGACCTCATCCTCAGTGTTTTCTGTCCTGCCAACAGGTTTCCAACAGTCATAGAAATACAGCTAAAGGACAAGGCACTCCTCTTCACAGCTAGTGATTGGCAGGGGTATGGCAAACCCCCCGGGTTGGCGGGTAGGGGTAATGTGGGCGCCGGTCAGGGTAGAGATAGCCCTACCCGCAACCTTTGTAACAAGCCCAAAACGGGTGAGTTTTGGGTGAGATATGGCTGATTTTGTCTAAAAAGCGTAAATCAGCTATATCTTGCTCATTTCTAGGCCGTTTCGGACATTTTTGGTCTTATTTTGACTAGGGTTGTGGGTAAGGATCATGCAGGGTGCAGGTCCGGGTCAGAATTGAATGACCCGGGGGTGACCCGTGCCAATCACTATTAACAGCTAAGTAATAGTAGAGCTGCAGAGTGAAGCCATACTCATGGTTTATGAAAGCTGTACTTCAGCCACTGACACTATACTGTGACTGACTACAGACCTTGAAATGTGGTATGATTGCAGTTCAGTTCTTATCATAAGCAGATTTATAGTGTGCTATGGCCATATGCTATTCTTGTGCTTAAAATAGCTCTGCTCCTTAATTACCATATTCTGAAGCTCAACAGCTCACATTCAACTTAGTCAATGAGGAGCTGACTGAAGGTTAGAGCTGCTTACAGAGCTGTAATAGTAGACAGCCAAAGAAATATGTCAGTAAACTGACATCCAAATCTCTTTCATAGTTTGGTTACAGCGTGGCCATGCTACAGTTTTCCATAACTGTAAGTCAACGATGAGCATGCGACTCCAAGGGAATTTTCAGACAGAGTGCAGATTTGGCATTCTCTCGCATGACTAAATGCAAAGAGACCAGCTCCGACCTGATCCCATCAGTTTTAAGGGTAGCCATAATGAAGCCATATTTTTTGACCTCTGAGGGCTTCATGGTACGATAATGACCGCTGCATTTTGGCAGCTGTAGACTGTAGTCTATAGGGTTGCCAAAGTTCAGTTCAGTTCAGTTCTTTGACTATTTTTCCAAACTGAGTGGAAAGTTCAGTTCAGTTCAGATTCGGAACTGGTTCAGACTGAGAAGAACTGGCAAGACAGAAAGAGAGAGAAATTTTGGGTTTAAAGGTTTGAAATAAACGGATTTAGGCAAGGTACATTGTTTATCACCCTTGAATTAGAAGAATAAGTGCTCTGGGATGATAAATTCTTTCATTCTCCATGTTCTGCGTGATATTATACATTTACTGCCATCTTTGATGGACAATTTCACACCAGTTCAGCCAATAATTTCATAATTTCCAGGGGTACAAATGTGTTGTTAATTATTCTGAGGAAATTAGTATCCATTCTGCATTGAAAGGTCTGTGATTTTAAGGGTAAATCTATGGTGTTTGACCTTCTCCCATCATCAGTTCAGTTCAGTTCGAACCTGGAAGGCCCTTGCCTGAACTGAGAACTGGAACTGGGCCTGAACTGCAGTTCAGTTCAGGCAGTTCAGTTCAGAACTGAACTTTGGCAACCCTAACTGTAGATACGGCTATGGCAAGCAGCCTGACTGAAGGTTGACAACAAAGGGGTCCCAAAGGACTTGAAGTTGAGTGAGCAGTATGATTTGTAATTGCCACGCACAGCGATGGCCCACAAGACAAGCGTAGAAGAGACCAGACCAGATTGTATGGGGACATAAAAGTAAAGTCATGTCCTACAAGTGATCTGATTCCTTGTCATCAGAAAGACTTAAAATGTAAGATTCATAAGCAGACATAAGATCCCAATAAAGCATGTTATTAGCTAAATCAGCCATTCTTCATAGGTTATCATTGTATTCTGTACTGTCAATTGGTTGTTGTTTACTGATTTACCTACCTCCTACCCCCCTGGGAGCCTGTATAATAGCCTGACAACCATGCAAAGCCAATCCAATATGATTGAGATGAATCCAAATATGATTGAGGCAAACCCAAATATAATTGAGGTGAATCCAATATGATTGAGGTATACCCAAATATAATTAAGGCCAGCA
>NHYE01001261.1:0-104252 GCA_002938385.1 Gymnopilus dilepis | reverse complement strand
GCGACGCTCTGGCAGGGGCTGCAAACAACGGAACAACCAACCAAGTAAGTAAATATTGCATCTATCTTCTCATTCAAAACCCCAATACCACCGAAGGTAACAATACTCACTAAAGCGGGGAGCACTGGAACGAGCTCGCAAGGTCGTTGAAGTTGACGTTGGTGGCCAGCCCCGGAACCGAAGTGAAGGTCCAAGTACCGCCCGTCAGGACAGTGGTGTCCCCGCCCCTCAGCGCCGATTCGCATCCAAACTGCCTGTGCACATCGCATAGTCGTGAGTACCGAATCTCAACATTGCACGAACAAAGTTACTCACTCAAAGAAGGTGCACACGAATCCATCGGGAATGACAGCGCTGCTGACCTCTTTGTTGAGGAAAGCCAACCCGCGCTGCGATGACTTCCTCACCTTGTGAACATACGGAGGACGTCCTAGAGAAAGAGCTTATCCGGACATGCCTACCCACCTCCTTCACGTAATTTGCCTTCTTTTCATTTTCTCCCAGAGTACCACCTATCATCACACTACTTCCTTCAGAAAGCTCTTCGATTCGATTCTGTATGACGCCGATTGCAGCTCTGCGTCAACATCGTGGGGCGAGCTCCCATGAGAATTCAGCAGGTAACAACAATATCGTTTGAACTTGAATGTAACAGAGATTACTCATTACTAATCGTACAGCATATCAATAGGCTAAGAAAGTACGCTACATCGGCAATAGTATAATCAATCGCAAAGTTAATTGGCTGTACGGCTTGCCAGTTGGTATTCTCTCAGTAAATCCCTCTGCCACCAGCGGTCCTCGATACGGAACTTTATATCACTCTTCTCTCTCATATCGACGAGCGACTGAACGGTTTCTTCATCCATAAAAATGACTTCGTTGAGACGTTTTTCTTCTGGACACCGGAACCTCAGCATTACTTCTCGCAATGGGCGCATATGACAGCGTCCATGTAGATCCGGTTGATGACAGGCGAGCAACTTCAAGAGCTGGTCCCAAGGAAACTTTCGTTCTGGGAAAGACTCGAGGCTATAGGCCGCTTCTGCATCAAACGTCAGAGATTGCAGTGAAGGGAGGAACGGCCGGGGTCTCTCGTCACTATCGGCTCCCGTCTTGGCGAGACGCGTGAACAATTCGTCCGACAGGACTCTTTCTCCTCCTGACTGACCATTGATACTCACTCCCAGACGCTCCAAAGATGATAATTTCTTTTGTGCGAGAAGATGCATCAACTCCGCGGTTCCATACCGGGCCCCTTGCAGATTGAGCTCTTGCAAAGTGCAGGGCGAATCGTCGAGCATGGAACGGATCGCGGGAAAGGGTATGTCGCTGCCTTCGCCTTGCCAAGCTCCAGCAATGGTAAGCGATTGAAGAGCTGGGACGGTCAATCTCAGGAGCAAATTTTCAGTCTGCCACGGCCATTCTACGGGGCCAATGGTCAATTTTCGGAGATGTTGATGGGCTATCTTGTGGGTAAGAGGTTGCAAGAGTACGTCTTCGCCCTCGAAGTGATAGTGGGGGGAATGTAATGGTATATCACAATCTTCCATGTTCGGAGCCATCTCGAAGATCATGGCGGCATTGCGTACCAATGTGACCCGGGCGGACTTGACGTGTTCCAGAGAGAATTTGATCGATGGCAGAGAGATTTGCATAAGCAAGAGAGAGTTGAGAATCGGGGTTCCTTTGTCGTTACCCTTGAGTAGTTCCAAAAACCTCTCCGGAATACAAGAGAAGTAAACATCATTCCAGCGATCTGAGCAGGAGTTCAAAATCTCAATTAAATCTTTTGCCTTGTCGTTCTGACTTGATACCGTATCCACCCCTGTGAAGAATGCAGAATTACGGGCGCCTATAGTCATTTTCAGGGGTGCGCCCCGGCTGCGTTCCAACCACTCCTTGAGCATCTGGGGTCCGGGTCGCCTGTACATGTAACCAGTGAGATCCACCCCTCGCTGTGCCCAGATCCTAGGAGTAGACAAAGCGATGCGCCGCCACCCCTGACATACAGATATCAGGGCATAGCGGACGTCCACTAGATCATCTATGAATCTTGGTATACACAACTCGAAGATGCGGGAAGCGAGCTCTGGAGGGAGTCTGAGGATGATGGGGTCGTGGTTTTCATTCTGGGCTGTCCGGGTGGCTCTCATGAGTTCGGCCATGACTGAACGAGGGGTGCTGACAAGGCCAGGGATTATATATCCCTCATGTTCGAGATCGTCCATCCGGAGGCACGCTTCGCAGCGCGTTGTACTGCCGTCGCGACATGGATGACGAAATTTGATCGTGCAGTCGACTTGAGGAGTGGCGTCCATTGGAGAGGATAGAAGTGATTGATGGCGTTGGGAGTACTGGGTTGAATTTCTTGACAATCTTGTACCCGAGTCAGTTTTATATGGCGCAGTGAGGCACAGAACAATGTGTTATAGTGCTATTATTGAGTGAGGAATTATTTACCCTTGCGAAGAAAGGAGACGGTCGCTCACATTACACGCACAACAATGTCTTCTACTCTACTCGAGTACATTATACTGTACATAAAAGGCGTATCGCCTCGTCTATGCGCCAGCTTGTCGCTACTAAATCAGTCAAGGGCCCCGCCAATTGTTGCGCCAATTCCCTCCTTTGGAATGACTTTCGTTTTTATTATTGACTAGGCAGTGTCGACAATTGACTACGAAGCGGGAGTAGCCAAAACAACAACAACAATGAACACACTATTGTCGGGCATCATCCGAGCTCCGTGCAGTCACTCATCCCGAAATGCATTGTGAGGAAACACCGAAACACCATCCTCAGCTTCCATGAACCATAAGGAGAATTGCCGACATCTAGGGTGGAGAACGTGGACGAATGATCTACAGAAGCATATCCGCCGACACTCCGTCACCAACAAGGGCAACAAAGACGAGCTAGGAGCATTACTAAAGTATATGAGCCACCGCAAGAGCAAAATATGAAAATGACTCTCCGTTTAAACTGGGAGGTGACAAGTGGTCCTGGTCATCGCCCAGCCTCGCGCCTCACGATGTAGAACTAAATGAGCTAGACCACATGTCTATGGGCATCTGGAAGCTCAAACGCGAGAAAGAGTGTTGTTCATAGGGGTGATAGTGACGCATACAGCAAAGTGAAGATGACAAAGAGGACGTAAAGTGGCACTCACGTCGGCAGAATAGTCGTCATAACTTTGTTGGTAAGAAGCGCAGGGTTTTGAATGGGGATGCTGGATGTATGCTGGATGTATGCAGGGCGAAACAGTGCTGACGTACTAGAAATGAGAAGAGTTAAAGATGAGAGATTGAGGCTATGACAAGGCAGACGTACAAACGTCAGGCATTCGAAAAGTGGTCTAGGAGAACAATATGTCTAGCTGCAGTCTTCTGCTGCATCGGAGTCCTTGCGTTGCAGACAAGTACTTAGGCACTGTCGGAAGGAACAATAAGCCAACGCATGATGGCAAGCCGCCCAACAATGACAAGCATCAAGCTTGCCGCTACGATGGGGCAAGAGCAGGGCTACTCCTGCTTCGGGATTACGGCGGCCAAGTGACTAGAGCTGCGTACAACGTATAGGCAAAGAGTATGGACGGGAAAGGAAGAGCAGCAAACGCACCTGGTCCCTAGCACGCCAAACCGTGCTACTCTGCAAGGGATGGCGTCCGCCAGCGGGTGGATAAAGGGAAAGAGTCACATTCGAGAAGCTGCTAACATCGGTGCCATATCAAGATTCCATGCTCATGGCATAATAGTCGATGGGGGGACGTCTTATGGGACGGCATGGTATCGTGGAATATCATGGTTGCCTTGGGACAAGGGTGGAGGTCAGACATGAACGCATGAGGGGTGGTGGCTGCTGAAACCCGCAGAGAACGTCGAATCACAATGACAGGGGAGAGGATGTGGCTCGCGCCGGCGTATCATTGTATACTCTGCATGATGGCATAAGCGGAGGGACGTCGGTGGGGCGAGCAGATGAGACAGCTTGTGATGTTACGGACATCGGGCGGTCTACAGGGAGTAACGATGAGATGTGGGGCAATAGACACGAAATAGCAGCAGTAGACGTACGTATTTGAGTGGGCACATTCGACTTTGCAGAGCCCGAACGTGAAGGCGTAGCTCAAGCCTTGCCGTCGAATCCAACCGGCCATCCGTAGAACAAAGACACAGCATCACGCAAGCAAACGAGCAATCGACCTCCCTCCCACCCTCAGCGTAGACGTCGAGCCTCAGCGCCGCGAAGAGCTCGGCTCCAGAGAGTCCTAAGCTAGGCGAGGCCAGTCTCAGGATCTGCGTTTGTCGTGTAGAGTAAGCTATCAATATATCACCCCGAACTGAAAAGCAGTGAAAGCACACAACGCATACTCACCGTGTCTTTCAACTTTCAGGAACTTCGGAGCATGAGAATGCCATCCCCTCAACCAAGCCCTCACCTCCCTCATGCCCCTCGTCTGTTGGTCCAAGTCTTCGTCCAAGTCTTTGTCCTTGCGTCCTCGCGGGTGGTGTCGTCTTCAAAACGCGAGATCCTTGGGACCAGAAGTGTATAGTTCGTACTCGATGTCACTCTGCGCGGGTGTGTGTGAAGTGAGTCTCCTCACCGCAGAAGAGAGAAGGGGGCGAGAGCTGGGTGGATGGTGCATTCCAAATTCCGGATCATGATGATGTGAGCGAGGAAGGTGGCGGGAAACAGAGCCAAATATCGGACCGATTTCGCGAGCTGCAGGAAGCGCGTGACATGGCGCGTCGTCACAGTTTTTTCAACAACCATGATCAAACCACGATCCTTATCGATGGCGAGTCGGCGACACTCGATTGCTTTCAATGTCATCTCGACGATCTTGTAAGCTCGATGAAGTGCACAGTCAACCTCTTGCTATGTGCACTATAATTGCTCTCTGGACTTGAAGTTGTGCGTCTGGCTGTCCGAACAGACCTCCCAGCACGCGTACGATTTTGGTGCGTTCACCTCCTTGCTCATCGTCTGATGACTCTCTTGGTGCTACTAAGCACACTTTCCACAGATGAAATGTTCGATTTACAAGCGTCACCCTCCACTTCGCCCTGAAGCACCATAAAAATTCGCTTGTTTCCCTCATGCTTGTGGGCTCCAAAAGGTCGCTCACAAAACAGGTGAGGCGAACGTACCTCGAAAATTCCTCTAGCAACTTACTGCCTTGCTTGAAGCCTCCAATCCAGTACCTCAAGCGCGTACTTCTACGACACTTGTTTGCCTGCGTCACCTCAGGCTCGACTTTCAGGTTTCAGATCCAGTATATGCATAAGCTCATGGGAGTTGATGCTTGGGCACCCTTGCGATCTTGACGACGATGTCACTCTTCGACCTCGAATCGCATAATTCCACGCCACAAGCTGCTTGGAGCCTCTGGAAAGTCGACGTTCAAAATGTGTGTCTAGGCATACGCTTGGCAGCGTATCGATTGTATCCTTTTTCCTCGGTGTCCAAGGCCTATATGTCAAGTCCATTGGGCGGCAGTCTCACAATTTCGGTTCCGTGAGTGCCGTACTTGTCAATTATAACACGCCCCCTTTTCCTTTGGTCGTGTTGCAATGCTGTTGAATGTTTTCCTTCCAACGCATACGCACATTGTATTATGTCGTGTCCCACGCGCTTGCGAGGTCCAGGACGCGATGTAACAGAGATCTATATTTCCGTGCGGGATTTACGCTACGGCTGTTTACCGCCCTGTTTATCTTCGAGCCCCATTCTGGTGTCCAGGACCCCAAGCGCGTGTATACGGGTACAAAATTTCCCTTGGTCGTACGTCGTTCTTGCTTGTTTTATTCAGTTTGAATCGTTTTCCTGCACAGAAGTGTATGGAGGTTGGGCTTCACCTTGCGTCCCGTTGACGACTGATACCTCTTGAGTGCATCACATTTTTTCGAGGCCGTTTTTAGCAGGTATTGATTCATCTGAAGGTCTTCAGCCCCGCTCTATGAACTCGTTCTTCTTCCCCTTAGTTTCAAGTTCCAGGCCAAAGGTTTTTGATAATGACCTTATCTTTGTATTCCGATTATGTCTGGCTTTCATTGACGAGGTGCGAGTTCTACAAGTAACAGCGGCATTTATTTGTCGATGGTAACGACATCGTGTACTGATTCACAAACATTCGTATTGGTAGGCTAATAAAGTATGGCATGTCAAGCACTACAGTATGACTTGCATGGTTCTTCATGAAGTTCATCGACTGTTTCGTAACCCTTCGAATAGATCCTTTCCGTACCACAATGCACCACTTTCGAGAAACAGATCTATTCCACCCTTCTTCCCGAATTTCAGGTCGAGGAGCGACCGAACGGTTTCGTCATCCATAAAAATGACTTCGTCGAGACGCTTGTTTTCTGGACACCAGAACCCCAGCTTTACTTGTTGCAATGGGCGCATACGTTGGCGACCATGTATATCTGGTTGATGACAAGCAATCGTCTTCAGAAACTGGTCCCAAGGGAACTTGCGTTCCGGGAAATACTCGAGGTCATAAGTCATATCTGCCTCAAACGTCAGAGATTGCAGGAAAGGGAGGAATGGCCGAGGTGTCCCATCAACGTTGGCGGCGGTCTGGACGAGACGCTTCAACAATTCATTGAAAGGGTAACCTTCTTCCTCTGAACGCCTATTGGAACGCACTTCCAGACGCTCCAAAGTCGATAGTTCATCTTGTGCAAGAAGATGGATCAATTCTGCAGTCTCATATTGGTACGTTCTTATTCCGAGCTCCTTCAAGATGCACGCGGAATTGACGAGCAATGAGCGGATTGCGCGCAATGGCATATTGATAGCTTCCTCCCTTGTAGAGCCTTCGATGGCAAGCGATTCCAGGGCTGGGACGGTCAGTCTCAGGAGCAAATTCTCCACCTGCCACATCCCTTCCACGTAGCCAATGGCCAATTTTCGGAGATGCTGATGGACAATTCTGTTGGTGAGGGGTTGCAGAAGTTTGTCTTGCCCCTCACAGGGGTATTGTGGGGAACATAACGGAATGTCACAGTCTTCCATGTTTGGAGCCATGTCGAATAGCATAGCGGCATTGCGTACCAATGTGACCCGGGCGGACTTGACGTGTTCGAGAGAGAATTTAATCGATGGAAGAGAGACTTGCATAAGCAAGAGAGAGTTGAGAATCGGGGTTCCTTTGTCGTTTCCCTTGAGTAACTCCAAATATACCTCCGGAATACAAGAGAAGTGAACGTCATTCCATCGGTCCGAGCAGGAGTTCAAGATCTCGATTAAATCTTTTGCCTTGTCGTCCGGACTTGATACCGTATCCACTCCTGGGCTGAATGCAAAATTATGGGCGTCTATAGTCATTTTCAGGGGTGCGCCCCGGCTTCGTTCCAACCACTCCTTGAGCATCTGGGGATCTGGCCGCCCGTAACTCGTGAGTTGCACGTCTCGCTGTGCCCAGATCCTAGGAGTAGACAAAGCGATGCGGCGCCACCCCTGACAGACAGATATCAGGGCATAGCGGACGTCCACTAGATCATCTATGAATCTTGGTATACACAACTCGAAGATGCGGGAAGCGAGCTCTGGAGGAAGTCGGAGAATGATGGGGTCGTGGTTTTCATTCTGGGCTGTCCGGGTGGCTCTCATGAGTTCGGCCATGACTGAACGAGGGGTGCTGACAAGGCCAGGGATTATATATCCCTCATGTTCGAGATCGTCCATCCGGAGGCACGCTTCGCAGCGAGTAGTGCTGCCGTCGCGGCATGGATGACGAAATTTGATCGTGCAGTCGACTTGAGGAGTGGTGTCCATCATTGGAGAGGATAGTACTGATTGATGAGTTGGGAGACACTGGGGTGAATAGCACAAATTTCCTGACGATTTTGTACCCGAGTCAGTTTTATATGGGGCCACAGAACAATGTGGTATATTGTTATTATTGAGTCAAGAATTATCATCCTTTTATCTTTCCTTGCGAAGGGAGGAGACGGTCGCTCGCATTGCACCTAGAACAATGTTCTCTACTCTACTCGAGTACATAAAAGGCGTATCGCCTCGTAAATGCGGTAGGTCGTCACTACTAAATCAGTCGAAGGTCCTGCCGATTGTTGCGCCAATTCCCTTCTTTGGAATGACTTTCGTTTTTATTGTGTGTAAATTATCGACTAGGCAATGGTTGACAATTGACTACGGAGCGGCAGTAGCCAAAATAATAACAATGAATAGCCCATTGTCGGGCATCATCCAAGCTCCGTGCGGCCACTCGTCCCAAAACGCCTTGTGAGGAAACACCATCCTCAGCTTTCGTAAGGGCATAAGGTGTATTGGCGACTTCTAGGGCGAAGCTAAGAACTGACACTCCAGACCCTCATCGAAAATTTCCAGAATACCACTCACATCGAAGAAAAACGGGACCACAAGCAAAAGAAATAGCTTCTCATCGCAGGCCAAAATAGAAAATTCGAGTATGGTCTCAAATCGAGATTATAATATGTCAACGGACCGATCTGTTAAGTGCAATATTAGGATTGGACGAGCGGACCAGGAATGGTACACGTGAATTAGCTCTAGAACGGCGAACATCCCCTATCAACCAGGCATACGAGAATGAGATGGTTCAAGAAAAAAAAGGGCAAAGAAGTGGATCCAGTGAATGTATATGAAACTGGGTGTCGTCGTGATATCCAGCTAAAACCAACCGACGGAGGGTTGGACAGAAGAGGAATTGTTAGTTTCCGATCACGGAGACGAAAGAGAAGAGAGAAAGATGCCAATAAAGATGAGAAGACGACGAGAAATGATCCATTAGGGCCTGTTGGCGGCCACTGGTGCATTTCCAAAGAACAATTCGCTGCAGAGTGAGGACCATATGTGCACGATGGCATCTACGAGAACGCGGACAGAAGTCAGCAAGCGAGGCTCAGAAGATGCAAAACAACGAACCAGGAGGACAACGGAAGCCTGAAAACGGAACGAGCACAAGCCTCTTGGCGAAGGAAATGTTACACGATGTTGCAGTTAGCTTCCGAGCCAATTGATAGGCTGCATGCACCCATACTTGGCATCAAGGGATGAAATCGGATGACGAGTGCAAGTCTCGATCTATCTTGACATTCCGGAGTCCCTGAGTACGAAAAGCGTCATGGGAAAAGCCTGTAACGAGTACGCATACAGCGAGCTAAATTGTCATAAATGGGATAGGTGAACACTCAAATTAGAGTCTTCCAATACGAGATGCGTAGCTTTGAACCTGAAACATTGAATGTAAGCGGAGCAAACTTCGAGGGTACACTGGAGGAAGACATTAGTACTTAAGCTTGCAATATACCGCAGAAGAGCGTTGTACTCACCAGCCTCGTCAGTCCCTGAGCAAAGGAGATCCGGAAGAGTGTTCAACCAGCGTCGACTTCCTGCTCTACCGAAGGGCGTATGATGTGCCGAAGACGGGCAGAGACTGGCAGCGCTCGCTACAGCGATAAGGTTTACTGATGAAGAACGAAAAACGGGCGTGGAAGTACGCACCATATATACATCCGGATTGGACATTATGATCACCGTTTACGAGCAGTTGACCTCATAACAAGGGTCGGCGATGTGCATTGCCACTGTACATGCCGAGGCTGTCGTTCCAAAGACCTCTGGAAACGGAATCAACTTCACGACGGGCAGGTCGCCGCTCCATGAGGACTGCTCAGGCTGGAAGGATAAGCATAGCTGCATGAAACCTATGAGCAAAGGGTGTAAACGTGACGATCGTGCAGTACACGCACCTGGCTGCAAGAATGCCACGTCACGCTACTCTAGGCTGCTATCGAAGTGGGTAACGACATAGACGCTTGTGAAGTAGGATCAGGTTGAAAAACGGCATATATTGGCACATCTGCTATCCCAACTGTCGCCGCTGAATTGGGTCGCAGAACGAATGGTGGGAAGCATGGCCTTCCCGACAAATTTTGACCACACGAATCGGGAGGGATGTAGAGGTGGTTGAAAGTGAGACTGAGAGTGGAGGTCGTCTATGGAAAGGTGTTGCGTTCTCTGGAGCATCCGGAGGACTTGAAATTGAATGCGAAAGGTGTGGCTGGCGCATAGTGGTAGGTTCTTCGAATTAGCCAAGGCGGAGGAAGATTCGGAGAGGTGTTCAGCAGGCAAGAAAGGTTTTATAAAGAGAGCAGTGGCCAGAGAAGCGACAGCCTGTCTTGAACAGCAGGGACCCTCGAACATGTATGAGGTGCCTGGGTATATATGTACGTTCTACCTCGCAGACCAGAAGGCATGATAAGAACAGAATGTTCTGGATCTACACGGGGTGTAATCACATCCAGTCAGGCAAGTACCACACAGAAATAAAGGTACGCGATGCGAAGCAAAACACTCACAGAGTCGACCACAATCGCATGATCACAGGAATACCTCTCCGCCTTGCCCCACCCTCGTCAATCGCTCTAGATCCACATCATCGTTTCCCTATTCGATACCTCTCCTCGGTTCCTTCAGACTAGAAGTCTCTAGCGCAAATTCGTCACCGCTCAGAGCGGAAGTGGGAAATGGTGACATCCTGATCACAGAGAAGGACGATGTGGTGGACTGACGACTGTGTTTGCAAAAGAAAATCCTTCGCAGAGTCCATCCTTGGTGCCAAGAGTTACGGAAACTAACAAAAGCAAACATCGGACGGGGCTCCCCAGCCTCCCCTGCCCCGTTTGCGACCGAGTTTCACATTATATGCACCACCGCCGTCGATATCTGACTATGGTCAACCCTTCCACATATCGGCGACTCAAACACCATTGACCAACGAACGGGCTACAAAGGAGGAGACAACTTCAATCAAGAGACAATCTCAACCAAGTACAGGCTGAGGCGAATGTCAATTTAACCTGTCGACCAACTTTGTGTCTTTTGATTAGATGGGACTACGATGATGGTATACCACGTCTGAATAACTTCTCCAACCAAGTCACAGGTTCGATGGTGAGATTGAGTCCTGCCTTCTTGAGGAAGAGAAGACGAATCATCTCCTGTGGATCATCGCCAAGGTGTTCTGCTCGTTTGATCACCAATTCAAATCCACCCTTTTCGCCCGCGGCAGAACGGCGCCATCGATCTTCAATCATATCCGCAAATACATTCCCAGTCGTGTCGGCGAGTGTGTCGTAGTCGATGGTCAGCTTCTCCAGTAGCGGACAAAGGGCGAATTGGCCTTGGGTATCGTTCCATTCTCGCATTGCACTGATAAATTCCCCTCCTAAAGGGTAGGCCTTAACGAAGTCGCAATTTATCGTCCTAGCTGCATGAGAGGTGAGGTCGAGGGTTCGGAGTGAAGGTAACATTGCAAGGCAGCAAATTCTATTTTTGTCGCCAGCTCCGACGATATCAAAATAGAGGTTCTTGATCTGGGTTGGGGAGATCGACAGAAAATTTTGGAAGGACTTCGAGGACCATTTGCCAATGAAAGAAAGTCGAAGGGTTGTCAGGGCGGGCGATGAAATGGATTCAAGGCCCATCATCATTGACAGAGGTTCGAAATTTGTTACAGAGTATGATGGCCCGCCTAGTGATATAGTGTGCAACTCCTCGAGCTCCACAGGTCCGTAGACTGTGTCGTCGACGGCTATAACATAGTTGAGGAAAACACTTTGTAGGGAAGTCGTCAGCGAAAGGAGATCATAAAGAGCCTCACTGCCGATAGGGCACGTTAATTCCAACGAGGTGATTTGTTCGAAAGGAATACGTTCATCTTCCAACCAAGTGATGTGATCTAAGCCCACGAAATCATCACCCGAGCCATACAACGCCAGAGTTCCTATGGATGGCGCTGGACAAAACAGCTTGCAAAAGTCATAATCCCTTCCAATTTCGCCATCCACCGGATATCCCGCATGTATCTCTAGTTTTTCGAGTAGAAGTCCTGGCTCCACTTGTAACCGACTTTTATTGCTTGAATGGGTCTCGTCCAGACGACGCAAGTCGAAGAAGCAAAACAAGGCGTGCAGAATGTCTATATCCAGCTTGAGGATTTTGGCGCGGTGCGTGGTTCGTAGAAATAGCTCGAGCGCCTTGACGTCTTTCGATGTCTTGAAGATCGGCCGCCCTTTTGTTGTCATCTCCATTGTGAGCGGCATATTGCGCGACTTGGTAAGGACGAGGGAAAGGAATTCCACGTCTTGAAAGGCGCCGACACCATTGCGGTACGCGAGAACCACATTCGTCCAAAGCTCCGGGGCATTATCAGCGATGCTCCGCCATGACGAGCAGACGTGAGAGATTCGGAGTATGCCTAACGTTCCGCCGCCTTCGATTGATGAGCTGCTTGAAGACGCGATGATATGGAATATGAATCTCGAGACATCGTTTGGGACGAATCTGATGACCCAATTCGTCGACAGTTTGGATTTTCTGGCCATGTTGACAAGGTGTCGTCTTCAGCGAGATGCACTGGCCCGGGCCCTGGGCAGTTGGTGAAGCAAGTGGTGAAGAGTCAAGACTCGGAAAGAAGGGCGGGCCCGGGTTGTGCCGTGACGGTTTGCTTCAGAAATTACGTAACAAATTCACAGAAGTATGCAAAAAATCGAGAGGCTTCAGCTTCAAGCTTCATGCATCATGTCTCGTCTGCTGATGGCCGTCTTGATGAGCCCCTCAAGTCAGACTCTGAAGAGGCTATCGCTCTCAGGAAGTGACCCCAAGGAAGTTTTTCTCTGGGAGTTCTTCCAGGACAAGAGTGCTAGTTGTATCTCTTGTGTTGAAAGCTAAAAACCTCAGCTAAAGTTCAGAGTTGTCATCCCCAGTGAGGGGCATCCTAGTGAGTTGCCCGAACAGTCAAGAACAAGTACGATGGACGACCTTGTAGACACAGAAATAAGAAGAGGAGTAATCGACAGTGATCCGCAAAAGCATATCGACCGCCAAGCTTCCTCCGATTTGACAAAATACCGCATGAGCACCGGCACTAAGTAGATTCGAAATATGAGAACGCTAGTTCGAAGGCATGAAAGATGCGGCTTTCAAAGCACGACACCGAGCTTCCGGTCAAGGTGCGTCACAGATGTTTTTCACTCCAAACGAGCGCGAAAGCTACGTGAAGGTCAGGACAAACGTCTAACACGGATTTGATGGTGTGCGTTTAATGGAGAACTAAAACTGTTGTACCCTCTAATGAACCTTCTTCGAAAAAGAAGTCCAAGTTTACATCTCAGATCGACATTCTGACTACCTGAGTGCGAGGGACGTCAATACTAAAGGCAATGAATACGCATATGAGCCGACGAGATTGCTAAAAACACGGTAAATCAGCACTCACGTTGGATGTATGGGGAGCAAGCTCCGATGATACTTGACACTGCTGAACGAAGGCATCAGCTAAGCTTGCAATATACTGCACAGGGGGGATCAGCTTACGAGTCTAGGTATTCCCTGCGAAACGAACGAGCCAGTAGGTTGCAGACAGCCTCAGCGACCTGCTTTGACGAACATTGCATGGTCTACTGAAGGCGAGAAGAAACTGCCAAGGCCAGCTGTGATGGTGGAGCTCAACTGACGAAGAATGCGGAACGGGGATGGAAGGACGCACCAGGTACCAGACTACACGATATGTCAACCAGTTACATACAGGAGACGTCACGGCTACCACCCTACGAAATCGGGTTCACAGACGGGCTGGGCAGCAGGAATACTGCACGACGAAAGCAGCTCAAGGTGGAAGAACTGCCATTACTGCAGGCAAAATATAAGCAAGGAGTGTCGTCAGGAACAACGAACAGCAGACGCACCTGGCTTTTAGCATGCCACGTCATGCTACTCTGGGCCTCTGTCGCAGGGAATGACAACCTAGACCTTTCTGAAGGAAACCCGACTTCGAAAACGGCGCATTTTGACGCATCTTACGTCCTACCGGTAGCTGCAAAAATGTGTTGTAGGGAGACTTGCGTCGGCACGACGTGGTCTTCGTGACTCAAATGAGAGTGAAGGTCTGGCGTGGTGGTGGATTTCTGGTCTCTAAACCTGTAGGGAAGCCGGGGGAGGACGACGCGAGGGGTGTAGCTGGCATTTCAGTGTCGCATTTCCGTGATGGCATAGGTGAAGGAAGTCGTTTATGGTGCGAGGAAACTTGGAGTGCTGGGGGTGTTGGAAAGTCTGCAGAGAGCAGCGGTCAGAGAGACAATGGACCTTGAACTGCATGCCCACAAACCTGTATGCGGCACCTGAGGCCTGAATGGGTACGCTCCACGTCGCAGACCCAGAAATCGTAGCAAGCTCGAGATGAGTGCTCTGAATCTACAGAATGCACAATGACATCCAGTCAATCAAGCAGCACAAAGGACACGGCGGGACAATCATGCTTACAGGAACACGGGGATACTTCTCCCTGAACCAAGCCATCGCTTCACCCACGCTAATTGGTCCAGATCCCTGTCGTAGTCTGAATCGTGTCCGCCTTCGAGTCCATCCTCCTTGGAAAACGCGTGAAGCTCCAGAGTCCAGACGACAAGTGTGCAGGCTCAGTTGGCCCTCGGCATTGCTCGGAGCAGAAGTATCCCGTGCGCCTCTCTTCACCACAGAGAGGACAATGCGCAGAGTCGTGGATTGACAATCGAGATGAAGACATTGGGAGGACAACTGGACAGCTATCCGCGTCCACTCTTGGAGTGCGGAAAATAACAGAAGCAAACATCGGACCGATCCCCGCCTGGCCGTACTTTCTTGATACTTTCGCACCTTTCTTCTGCTTTTTCTCCACATCTTCCCCTCTTGCGCAAATCCGACGCTCCTTTTGTGCGATATACCTCTGTAAAATGCGGAATCCCACCGTTGACTTGGATATTGTAGGGGCTACGACTCAAGTACCACGTCTGAATGTGGTGAGAGTGCACGACCCAGACTGGCCGAATCTCCCTGAGATACAGCTGTCTCCAGGCTGTGAATTGGCGACAAACTCGAGGTAAGGGCGTGCTTTTATACCTCAGTGTGAAAAGGTGACCGAGGTCCTTCTCAAACAGTTGTGAAAATAGTGTCGACTCCATGATACGATTCAACATCCGCGTTGTGAGCCGGATTCCATTCTGGAGCTCGATCGCAAAGACATACCCGAGGGTCTCTTAGCGTGGTTGGTTTTGCAGAGTACAACGTGAGTTGGGCATGTTATTATGCCACTTTGCAAGTTCAAATTCAAATTTTTATGTTGTATCCCCCGCCGTCGCGGATGTCTATCTACAGTCAACGGTTCTAGAGTACACATCTACGTATGACTTGAAGACGCTGTGGTGCATGGACTACAAACGACCACCAATAGTCGGTTGAGAGGGATAGCATCTATCTTCCAATTCAAGTCTTCGAAATCATCGTAAGTAATCGAACTCACTAAAGCGGGGAGCACTGGAAAGAGCTAGCAAGGTTGTTGAAATTGATGTTGGTGGTAAGCCCAGGGACCGAAGTGAAGATCCAACTACCACCCGTCAGGACAGTGGTGTCCCCACCCCTCGGCGCCGATTCGCATCCAAATTGCCTATGCGCATCCCATGGCCGTGAGCATCAGATCTCAACATCTTTCAAGCGATATACTCACTCAAAGAAGGTGCACACAAATCCATCGGGAATCACAGCACTGCTGACCTCCTTGTTGAGGAAAGTCAACCCGCCAGTGAAGCTCATGCAGGTATCGGAGCTGATGGGGATGTTGACGCATCCGTGGTTCGCGCTGGCGGCTCCAGTGCACACGGTGGCATCCGGCGATGCGTCCTGGAGAGCACGTTGCGCAGTGGTTAGTGTTCTGTGTTCTTATGGATGACTAGGAGACGTTCGAATCGGACGTACAGTCTTTCTTGCCTTGATAATGGCTGCCGTAGGGAGGGCGGTTCCTTGCACAAATGCTGCAGGTACGAGTAAGGCAGCAGCAATGACTGAGGTGAGCTTCATGAACATCTTGTATGGTTGAAATGGTCCTGAAGGTAGCTGTATGAATTAGGTTGACTTGTTTCTGGAGAGATAGGCAGAAATATGAGTGTTTATATACCTCTCCGACCCTCGAACGCGACTCTCATGCGAGCTGCAGGCTTGAACGCGTTGAGTATCTGAATTACGAAAAAACATGGAATGAAGCAACGCCGAATCTGCTCTTAGTCTTCTCTGGCCAATCGAAAACCTAGGGCCTAAGCAGGCGATTTCCAGTCACCGGATCTATTTGCAGAAAACTTTCGTCGAAAGATACCAAGCGACGCTGAAGTGCAGGTGCTAGCATATTACCGTCCAACGCTCGAGATTTCGTGCCGTGATTGACGTGTCTGCGATAATTACCTTGATCTTGATCACCGTCTTTCTTCGACATATAGCTGAATGGATACAGTCGACTCGTATAGATGACTCTATCACAAGGGAGCACGATGATCTACAAGTCCAGGAATAGACCTTCATTTTTATTTTAGAACTGGACAGTCCCGATGGCGAACCACCGACGTAGCATAACATCTTGATGATCAGATTAAACGCACAGTCCCGGACGTGCGTGGATGAGTACGTCTCATCATGGTATGGGAAAGTTGGTCGCATGACAGAAGTAATGGTTCTATGAATTAGAGACCCTGCGATGTGAGTACACACTTTTTAATCAACTCACATGCCGATGGGCAGCTTTGTCTGTAAAGCCGAGTCTAGGCATGGATCGAATACCGCTTTGCTCTTGGCTGTATACCTTCCCTCGCACCCCGGATTCTAAAATTCCGTAGACCCATGTCAGCGTAAGCATATAGAAGCCGGTGAATATATTGACCGAAATCATGCCAGCTTGGTGGTGGTTGGCTTCGAAAATTGGAGGTTCTGTAGTCTACAACTAGTAGCGACGTCTATGTGATCAACTGTCTGGGCACCTTATCGTTGTCTAATTGTTGTCCAATTGCAGACTATAAGTACTTACTTTGACGCACCCCTGTTGCCTTTCAGATCATGATGCGATGTGCCAACTGACATGGGATGCATATAGTCCTCTGAACTTCGTCCAAAATATCTGAATAATCAGACAACTTGAGCTCAAAATAATAATTCGGATATCCGAAGTTTGATCGATATTGATACCTCTAAGTAGTCTACAACTTCAGTATACCGATTGCCCTTTTGCATTCCTCCAATAAATCCCTTTCAGAAACCGCCCCCAATTCATCCCTTGCAGACGCCGCCTCAACGATCTCAAAATTCAGTCCCCCCTGTTGTTGTAAATCTGCGAGCGAGCGAATCGTTCCTTCATCCATAGAAATGACATTGTTGAGAGGCTGGTTTTTAAGGCAGGTGAACAGAAGTTTCACATCTGTTAATGGACGCCTTGATTGCCCATTTAGGTCTGACTCGGAAGGGGTCAACATTCTCAGGACACAGTCCCAAGGGAATTTCCGTTCTGGACATCCTTCAAGTTGATCATAAGCTCTCCCTGGGCCAAAAATCAAAGATCGCAAAGACGGAAGAAAGGGACTCGAATTCTTGGAATGTGCATCGACGGACATCCCAGCGAGTTTCTCGAACAATTCTCCAGTCAACAGAGGGGTTTCTTCCCAATGATCAAACCAACCGTCAAATCTCAGCTCTAGACTCTCTAATGACTGCATCTGCTTGCTGGCCAAGAAATCGATCAAGTCGTACGCGCCGAACTGACAGCGGTCCAGCCGGAATCCCTTCAAAGTGCACGAAGAATTGACCAGGAACGAAGAGATTTCTGATAGCGGCAGATGCTCTATGGAGTAGCAGTGATATCCATAGTCGATGATGCCAAGTACTTCAAGAGCTGGAAGCTTCAGTCGCTGGAGCAAATTTTTGAGCCTCCATAGCTCATTTCCAACCGCGAGCTGTAAATGTCGCAGATGCGGCAAGACGACCCTGTCGGAAAATTCACGAAGGAGCGTATCCGGTCCATCGAGCTCAGGACAGCGTGGAGCAGCAAGTGGGATCACACAGTGCTCTATATTGGGAGCACGGTCGAAGATCAGACCGGCATTGAACACACATTGAAGCACCGCGAACTTGAGTTGAGTCCATGAGATTTCAATAGAGTTGATAGGGACTTTGGAGAGGGCGATATTGTAAGGCTTCGGCTTCGGGAGGACTTTGAGGGAAAAATAATTGGGACCTTCGTATACTTCTGGACCGAAGGGCATCACGACGAGATCGCGTAACATGGGTGAGCCTTTTTCATTTCCTCTAAACATGGGGACGTAGTCGTGCGTGATACCGTAGAGTAGGAGATATTCCCATCGATGGGAAACTGAGTTCACCAGGTCAATGAGCGCTTTAGCGTTCGAATATCGACTGGCCCGGGGCTCTCGGTGGGGAGGGCAAACTCGAAGGCGAATGTGGTCGTATACGAGGATGTTTAAAGGCAGATCGCCCGCTCGTTTCAACCACTCTTCACTAGCCTGAGGCTGCAAAGGTGAATCCGAGCTCAATGGGATTTCGATCCGCGCCCAAAGCTGTGGCGTAGCCAGGACCAGGCGCCGCCACCCTTGACAGACGCAAAGCAGGTCAAGGCGATTGTCGTAGATATCTGCACCATTGGGATCTGTCTCGCACCACTCGAAGATCTTGCAAGCCACCTCGGGAGGGAGTCTGAGGATGATGGGATCGTGGTTCTCATTTTGTGCTGATCTGTTCGCCCTCGCGAGTTCGAACGCAACCGAGCGGTCGGTGCAGGCGAGGCCAGGTATAATGTTAGCTTCGAATTCAAGGTCGTCCTTCTCACGACATGCATCGCAGAGCGTCGAATTGGTGCCCCGGCATGGATGAGAAAATTTGGTGGTGAAGTCTAGGTGGCGAGGGATCTTCCTTCGCATATATGTCATGGCAATATCTAGTACAAGGAAGGATCAATGCTTTTGCCACAGGACAGGTCTGTAATCTTGCCTTTACGTGTCACGGATACTATAAACAGGGCTCGAGTGTCAAGACTTTCTGGAATCAGAACGATTTTATATTTGGTCGAAGGCCTGCAAGACAATAACCATTATCATTGCGTCTCGCCTTATTAGGCAAAAAGCGGAAAGCTGAAGGACTTAGCCTACCTGGCCCGCAGCACATTGTTCACCAACCCTTACAGGTAATGAGTCAGTGGCGTCGCACAGTTTTGTTATTATTTCGAGTCGTAACAATGAAATGTAAGAGCAGAACTGACTGTGCAGCGCTCTCTTTATCTAAAATATATTCATGGTCGTCAGGGTTCAAGCTCAAGGTCAACCTAAGTACGCATCACTCCACCCATGCTATCCAACCCACACAAGCGACGAGCATTTCCGTTGGCTCTTGTTCTTGGCCATGTACATGGCCGCTGGATGTGTTCGTGCTCAGGCCGCGTATATGAATGGGTGGCGCAAGGTCACATTGTTATCAATACCTTATCATCCCAGTGCGAAGGACATTTACTGATAATCGTTCTGAAAGACGAAAACACGCATATAGTCAGTCCATAGGGCCGAATAAAATAAGGTGGCACGGATATACTCACATGTTCAGGATAGCAGCCAGAGAGGCATCGATGGCAAGGTGGGCACGGTCTACGCGTCAATCACCTGGATTATGAGCCACGATCGTGAGGAGAAGACGAAGATCGACAAAGATTAGGCCCACGAGTACCGTCCCCCTTCAATGGTCCCGAGAAAAATGAGCAAAGCGTCGAATCGACGCTTTGCTCGTTTTGACGGTCCGGTCACAGGCCCAAGAGACGCGGTATGACTGCGGGTATGTAGGCTTCGGGAAACTGAGCATCGCACTATCAGTTCAGAGACAAATAATCTAACCCATGAGGTGAAGTACGCACAGTGCCTGAGAAATCAATACGCTCGGAAGTCGACGACACGAGCATCGAGGCCACAGGGGCTGAGAACTCCGATGAACGCGTTCAAGGCAGACGTCGGACATGGAAAGCTGATGCTCCTAGTGCTATGTATAATGGCCGAGGAGTCTACATAGCTGGACATCTCGTTTGAGCAAGCAATGCAGACGCGAAGGGATGAACCGCAGCCGCACCTTCTCAGCTGAGCGGCTTTCTCTCTCTTATGTAGCCCACCACTCTAGAAACTCAACATCGGGGTCACGCTGGGGCTGGGGAGCAAGACCACTGCTACTCAAGTACTTGAAGGTGAGGTGGCGTGATGATTGAACCTGTATATAACGTATAAGTAAGTTTTGTCGAGAGAAAGGGCTGAACAACATACCACCCTGCCTCTAGCATGCCACGTCATGCTACGTATGCGCCGTGTGGACCATCTTTGCAGTGGAAAGACCGCGAATCCATAGGCTGCTGCATGCGCGAGTTCTGAGCAGCCTCCACTGGCCCGACTGCCTATGTATGAACGAATGTGCGACCAATAGCGGACGTCATGCCATCCGTGACTGATCTGGGCCGGTTCGGATCCCCTCAATGGACGTGTGGGTGGCGACGCGAGTTGGAATAGGATGTGGTGAGGAAGATGTGGTCTTAGAAACCTGGGAGGCCGTGGAAAGCGAGGAAGGCTGGGACGTTGAGGTCATCAAGGTCGTTGGGCGTTCTGCCATTACCAACTGTCCGAGACTCTCGTTGTCATCCGAGCTGGTGATGTGCCATTCCTTGTCGTACAAGACTGGACCCCAATTCGGGAGAATGTGCAGATATCTGAATATGCAGCATCTCTCAGAGCAGAAGCGTAGGTAAGTGTGCAAAACGAGTCTCCTTGAGTGGTCTCATCGGAGATGACGATGAGCAAAGCTGCTGGCGACGAGAGTGAAAAATAACAGAAGCAAATATCGGGCCGAGGACGTGTGCCTCGTGTTGGCGTCGCGTCTTTCCTTGTTCAAACTTCAGCCACATCGACGGATACATACGCGAACAGAAATCTCAATCGCGATAAGGATATCTTCGTGAGTTATGCTTACTGAAACTGTGTCTTGCAGGCATATGTGCGCTCATAGGCGAGGCTATCACGAGTTTGTCGCTCGATCCCCAGAATTTGTTCAGATGCCCTGCTAACGATTCTCTAGGCGCAAGCAGAAGCTGCTTGCCCCATGTCGATCTCATCCTATATCTAACTTCTACGGTTCTATCTTTCAGTATCCTGATCCAAATGACATCGAGCTTGACATCGAGCGAGTGCTATGTATATCCATTCAAAATTTTATACCCGCTGCTCTCCTTTATCTGGATCCTTTTGATCTGCTCGTCTTCAATGTCTGAAAGTCCTACTGCATCATAAAGCACGTTCTCCGCACTTGTGGGTTCTAGGACAACACGCAACGGAGATGTGAAATCACCTGGGCCTTAGAAGCCGCCTCGCTTCGATGAGCCCACATGAGCTTCGCCCAAGTTTAGACGAGTCGCCTTTCTTGACCGTGGCTGGGTAGAGACAACCCTCTTCATGCGACTTAATTGCATAGCATCTTGCCCACATAGCCAATGACAGTGTTTGATTCCATCTCCCGGACCAAGATGTTTGATGATGGTTCACACAGTGGGCCTCAGCTTTTGCACAGTGGCACAACATCGAAATTAATAATCGAAGAAGTAGCCAGGAAATGAGATTTCGACAAAAGATCAATAGCAGGCGTCTCGACCTCGTACAATTTACAAGACTCTATCATTTAACGAGATAACTGCAGACCGATAGCATCTACTTTCTTCACTTTTCGATTAAAGTGGCAGTCCGACAGTCAAAGGAGGTATACCGATTGCCGTTTGGCATTCCTTCCACAAATCTTTGCCCGTATACTCACCCCAAATTCCAAATTTCAGTCCAGTCTGACGTTGTAAATCCGCGAGGGAGCGAATGGTCTCTTCATCATCGATTGGAAGCCTTTTCTGATAGAGGGAGAACAGAAGATACACGCTTTCCATTGGCCTGATTCTCAGGAGACGATCCCAAGGGAATCTTTTTTCTGGATATAAGTCAGGATCAAATACCGTGCTTGTGTTGAGGGTCAAAGAGCGTAGTGACGGAAGAAAGGGTTCTGTGTCGGTGGAAGAATCACTGACGGGCGGGATCAGTCGCCGAAGCAATTCGTCGACCAATAAAGGTGATTGAAATGCATCACGATCAGCCCAAGAACAAAATCCCAGATCTAGACACGTCAACGACTTCATATGCGTGCTGGCCAAGAAATCGATGACTTCGTGTGCCCTGAATCGAGTGGAGCTCAGATAGAACTCTTTCAAAGTGCACGAAGAGTCAATGATGAAGGAGGAAATCATGGATAGCGGCAGGTAGTAATCCTTAGAGCTAGTTTTTGCTCCATACCCAGAAATTCCAAGGCTTTCGAGAGCTGGCAGATCCAGTCGCTGAAGCAAAGTCTCGAGCCTCCATATGTCTTCTCCGACTGTGAGATATAAATGTTTCAAGTTGGGCATGAGTACCCTGTCGGAAGACGGTCGGAGGAGGGTATCATCTCCATCCAAGGGAGACCTTGCAGCAAGAAGCGGGATCGTGCATCTCTCCATATTGGGAGCACGGTCAAAAAGTAGACCGGCATTGCGTACATTCTCTAAAATCACAGTCCTGAGGTTTGCGTACGAGATATTGACAGATAGGAGAGGAAGTCGGGACATGAGGAGTTTTTCAGGGGTCGGGGTACTGTTCCCGAGAGAGAAGTAATTGAGACCTTCATCTCCTTCGAAATAATCAGAGTGCAACATAAGATGGTGTAACATAGGTGAGCCTTGTCCATTCCCTTTGAACATGGGGATGTATTCATTCGAAAGATGCTGGAATTTGAGGATTTCCCATCGATGAGAAAAAGAGTTGACCAAGTGAATGAGAGCCTCGGCCTTCGAGTATTGACTAAATTCTCGGTCGCCATCGCCGAAGCGGACGTGATCATACACATGGATGCTCAACGGCAAATCACCCGCCCGTCTCAAGAACTCTTCACTGAACTGGGGCTCGAAACGCAGGTCTGAGCTCAGTCGGATAGCAATCCGTGTCCAAAGCGAAGGAGTCGCCAGGGCTAGACGCCGCCACCCTTGACAGATCCAGCCCAGCCCGAGGCGGCCGTCGTAGGGATCGGCGAGTTCCGGCATGCACAACTCGAAAATCCTGCAAGCGACCTCAGGAGGGAGTCTGAGGATGATGGGATCGTGGTTCTCGTTCTGTACTGATCTATTTGCCCTCGCGAGTTCGAACGCAACTGAGCGGTCGGTGCAGGCGAGGCCAGGTATAATATTGTCTTCGAATTCAAGATCCTCCTTCTCACGGCATGCATCGCAGAGCGTCGTATTTGGGCCACGGCATGGATGAGAAAATTTAGTGGTAAAGTCGAAGTGTGGAGCGAATTTCCTTGGCTGGTATATCATATCTAATGTGAGGAAGGATCAGTGGATTTCCAGCAGTAGATATATAATCTTGCCTTGATCTGTCAATGATACTATAGCTGTAAGCAGGGTTCAAGATTTCTTGGAATCAGAGCGAATTTATATGTGGTCGAAAGCTTGCAGAACAATGTTATCAGGCACGCTTCGTCATTGAAGCGACAATCATTGTCGTTGCGTTTCGCCTTATTGAGTAAAGGCAAAGAATTTGAGACCATTTATTCAACGTGCTTTATGAGCTTACCTGGCCCATGGCACAATGTCCATCTTCCTCATGAGGTAATTCCGCCAACAATCAATGGTTACGGGAATCCAAAACTGGAAGGACCAAGCAACTTCAATAGCACCATTACCAGTGCTTTGTTTATGACAATGGAATGTGACACCGGTACCGCCTCTGCAACGCATCTGCGTCTAAAGTTGTCGGAACGGAATTGAAAGGCTACATAAAAGGACGACAGGAGCACAAAGACACAGGGGAAAGGCACGACGATGCCTATTATCTCGCAGGGAAACAATCGGTTCTTGAAACATAGAGAAGAATAGCCGAACAATTAACTCACCTAGTTCCTTGTAGACCACGCCACACCACTCAGTTCCTTCGCGTTAGATAATTGCTGAATCCCAGCGTACGCGACGAGCAGCGGATGAAGAGCGTCAGACACCATCCTTCAAGTTCAAAATACTGTGAAGAATCCGCCTGGGTGCGGCCATTGACGCACCGCGGGCTGCTGACGAGAAGAAGCGAAGTATACTGACGAAGATTGGACAACCATATCTCATATATTTCACACCACGGTCGTCAGTACGTTAATTCTGGGAAGGTCGCGCTAACAGCGTTGTTCTAAGGCAATTTTACTGCTTGTTCAAGTTACGAGACACTATATTTGAATGGGTGGACCGTGACTTAGTTGGCAGGAAATGTGAGTCCATGACCCAAAGTTCGCTTCCTATCCCTTTTTGAGTATTATTGCTACGTTTATTCCCGCCGTCGCGGATACCGATCATCATACAAATAACTATCAAATCCTTCTCAACGCGAACACGGACCGACGTACGGGCTAAAGAGCAATTGCAAATCACGTAAGATCTCCCATCTTTCCTTTCGTTCCACCCTTCGTTGTGACCGGAATGAAACTCACTAAACCGGGGAGCACTGGAAAGAGCTGGAGAGGTCGTTGAAGTCAACAGTGCTTGCAACACCCGGGACCTCGAAGAAGTCCCAAGTTCCGCCTTGCAGCACGACAGTATCTTCGCCCCCTTGTGCCGATTCGCATCCAAATTGCCTACATCCCAATCAGCACACAGCCAAGCCACAGAGGCAAAACGACCAAGACGACCGCACTCACTCAAAGAACGTACACACAAACCCGTCAGGGATAACCGCCGTGCTGACCTCCTTGTTGAGGAAGCTCAGACCGCCTGTGAAGTTGATGCAGGAGTCGGAGCTAATGGTGACTGTGATGCATCCAGTAGTTGCACTCCCAGTACAGACTTGCGCACTGGGAGAGAGGTCCTGGGGTAATGAAAGATTGTTGTTAATAGACCAGAAGGACGTTGAGCTCATATTCTTGGTGTTGACTTACACTCTTGCGTGCCTCGATGACCGCCGCCGTCGGGAGTGCTGTTCCACGGACAAAGGGGGTGGAGATGCCAAGAGCAACAGCGACGACAGAGAAAAGCTTGACGTTGAACACCATGTTGGCTGCGGGTACTAGGTCTGCTTTGTGTGATTCAGTTGAAGTTGACTTTCGTCTGAAGAATAGGCGGAAATGCAACGACCGTCTTTATACTCCAGTGTCTCTCTGTGTAATTGCCTAGCAATCTAAATCGAATTCAATACACTTCCACTTTTCAGAACACAGCGTTGGTCATCTCCATGAACACCGCGAGTAGCCCACTAGCAGAGACATAGGACATTCAGCAACGTTCACTCGAGTATTAGCCAATCTAAGGGACGACAACCTAGCGCCTAGGCAGACAATTTCAAAGCGCCCGGATGATCCACGGCAAGTAGTTCTGTTGACATCGGAAATAGATATCAAGTGAGAGTTTTACCAAGAATGTATGCGAGCTATTCACGTACCTCGCTCAGCATCAAGAGCCGTGATTAACGCGTCTACGAGATACATCGTGTGTGTTTTCCATGATCGACGCATTCTGAAAGTCCAACATTCTCAAAGCATGGGAGATTCGGGCCACGTTCAGCTAGGGAATCATAGCTAGCTCACTCAAAGCAAAGTTCTTGCACCCGAAGCAGTCATCTTTTACCAGCCCAGCCTGGCATTCCAATGAGCCTCCAACGTACCTCAAGACAAGGACATATATAATTAGCTTGATTTCGTTCTGAGTCGTCTGGGATTTATTCCACGCGAATCCAAGAATAGTCCTTCTTTTCCTAGTTGGCTCATCCGATGTCGAAACGCCGATCCTTCTCGTACTGATGATTCTGCAGCAACCTGCGAAAGTACGTGAATAAAACCATATGAATTGAATCAAGTAAAGGAATATCATTGACAGGAAGAATTATTCTCCAAATACAGTCCTACAAGTCTGTCGGTCCTGAATTCTGTTCTTCGAAAAGCTAGGGGTCTTCCAGATTCTGGATCGCACTTGTTCTCTGGGTCGTCTCGCGTATGAAATATCGAACGTCCGGTTCTAGAATTTTGCCTGTTCATCGCATAGATATGTTAACCATGCAACCCACGATGTTCATGGGGAACTGACGAGGCTGTTCGTATTCAGAAGATAATGAGTTCTTGAGAGTCTCAAAGCCAGAAATAGGACTCACCTTGCTACGCTCAGGGGAGAAGTCGAGCAAACATGATCAGCGATATTGCGATTCCACGGAAGATGTATTCGATGAGTCGAGAATAGAGCAAGACTAGACAGTGAAGGTCAAAATATCGGCCACTGCTTTCTGAGTCATCGAAGGCGCTCATTTCATGGCTTTGAGGCAGGCATTATAATCTTTATGAGAAGCCTGAAACTTGACGCCGCTCCCAATCGTGCTTGTTCCTAACAACCAGTACCTGAAGGTATTGAAAAGCGATCCATAAAACCGTCAACAGGAACTGGAAACGGACAAAGTCCTTGACAACATCGTCGAATCCCACCGTCAAATTTTGAAGCAATCGATTAAAACAGAAACATGGAACCAAATCAAACAGCACAGGACAATATGAAGCAGGTCATAATATTTCCCAGAGGAATGGACCAAGTAAAGCTGCGAAATTTCAGACAGCATCAAGGGAAACAGAAAAAAGACGAGGGTGACACGACTACATATCCTCACACTCTGACCAATGCGTGTTCTCGTCAGATGTGAAAGTAGGACAATGCGCTTCTGGCGCCAGAGGAATAGCATAGAGGCATCATCAACCTAATGAGCAACATGCAGTGATCCGAGCGACGAATCAACCATGTCCAACAGAGAGGAATAGAATAGAAAGAGGGGCGACAGGAACCGACATGCGTGAAAGTAGCGCACTAACGACCAGTAGTCAGCAGCAAAGAATACTCGAGTAATGGGATGGCTCGAAAGCAAGGCAATATATGCCAGAAAAAATCAAGGAGGCGAAAATTCCGGATACCGATGCCAATTTAGAAATAAAAGAAAGTCAGGCGGACGGACGGATAAGAAGCACAAGGGGGCAATTTTGCACCTGGCCGAAGAGAAAGAGGGAAAAGCACAGGAGCGGGCGAGCCTCTTTATCGCACCTGGTACCATACGTATGAGTTATCAGATGTTGCTTGGGCCAATCCAGAAGGACTAGAAGTGGGCCAGTGGCGTAGGTTCACATCACTATCGTCATCTGAGGTCCCAAGTGCGAAGAGCATTCGTTCGGAAGGTCGTTCGGAAGGTCGAGATGCGCATATATTTGACGATGAAGGCAAATTGAAGGAATTCGACACTCATGAATGTAGAATGGCGTTCAGAGGTGCTAATCGTAAGGGCGATACGACTTCGTCACGTTGAATATCTGAATTACGAAGTATGAGGGTAAAGTAAGGGGTAACAAGGATTGAGCTCACGATTATAAGCTGGTCTTCCTCCCAAAGTACGAGGAGCCGCTGTGTAACCTGGCTGTTGGGTTTGAAGGAAGCGGAGACCGGGAAAACTGTCCATGACTATTCAATTTCAGTGACGTTAGTTCGAGTCGAAACACACACAAGAAGGGACAGTACTCATACCGAGACCACAGGCCAGCTAGATAGTGAACCATGAGAGGAAACCAGTGTAGTGCCGCCACCACTGTGGAGAAGCAAGGTGGGCATCACAGCACGCAGACGAGCGACTTCAAAGCTGACGCTGACAGATAATGACAGCCTCAGAGAAACCTCAGCTACACAGATCGTCTGAGCAAAGAGTACGGACGCGAGGAACTAAACTGCAACACACCTGCTCCCTTAAATGCCACGTCACGCCGCTGAGGCCTTTTCTGCAACGAATGACAACCGTCAGTCTTCAGCCCAGGGAGGAGTTGTCTCGTAGGTTCACAAGTTGAGATGTTGGCGACATTTAGACAGGGAAAAGAGACATATTGGGTCTCCACGCCGCGTCGATGAGGGTCAAGAGGGTAGAAGACGGCGCGCGGACACAAGATGGAAGGAATACAAGCGCAAGCGCATACATGAGGGCAGAACAGGCGTTGCCAGCATTCTAGTGTCCTCGTTCTCCCCCGTGTCTTCGAAGAAAACGCAGAAGAGAGGATGGATGGACGGAATTTGGGATCGACAAAACGCGTTCCATGGACGCGTGCTGAAAACGAAGGTCCGTGCGGTGGCAGTGCGTCATCACTGTCACGCACCCATGTTCTAACCACGACACTGGCAGCGCCGAATGATTTAGCGATGTATGTGAGCACTGAGATAAGACTCTCTCGACCGTCAGGAGAGAAGGCGAAAAAGCACTTGGGGCAGAAAAATATCGTGTCAAGAGTCCAATGTCCGGCCACGCCTCAGTGATTCAAAGCGTTTCGAAGGCCTTGACGTCATTGAATTTGAACACTAATGAGAGATGACTCTTACATAGACTGCATTTGGATGGAATTACTTTACTGACGGATGTTCTGATCTTCGAATACGGGATGGCTTGTCAGTCGGTCTCAACTGAATTGTGTATTGATGCAATATATCAGACGCTGTACTCTATAGTAGTCTAATTCGTGAAAAAGGTGTCATGAGAGCGAAAAGAAAAAGAGAAATTCGATGAAATATGAGAGAATACTTCTAGCAATGGCAAACCTTCAATTGATGGAACTGCGTTCATATCTGATGTCTGCAGCCCACGCGTTTCCAGTAACCTTTGACATCTTGAAAATATAAAGAGGTTGAGACATAGGTCCGAGTTGCAACTTGATATCCTTGTTCAACCAAAGCTGGGTCATAAAACAAGGAGCATACCTGAGGGTGAGTAGTCAGACGTTGGCAAATATTCCTCAACAGTCCAGCTCGCGAAATACTGCTGCTTATTGGCAAAATAATCTCGCCTCTGCGAGACCCGATCTTCAAGACAGGATCCGAATTCAACATCAATGCTATGAACAGACGCCAAGGGTAAGACGAGAGAAAGCACACCTCAAACAGAACTACAATGTCGCTATGACCCTCATGCATAAGAACGGACTGTCCTGAATCAATTAGCAGGCCGTCAAAGGTTTGAGTTGACGACCACTCGAGGATATTCGGACGATTTTCCTTATTCACGACATCGAAATGAATAAAGTCACCATTTCCTTCCGCAAAGGAAGCTCGCTCCTTGGAGCGAGCACCAAAGAGCTTCACAGAGTCGTTCAGGGGTTTATAGAAGGACGGCATATTAGCACAAATTGAGTCGGAGAGATGGCCGAATTCGGAGAAGCTCGTCGAAAGAGGAAGAGGGGAGCGCGTTGTTGAGGTTGTCTCCCACCATGTAGCGCGAATTTTATAGAAATTAGTATGCAAGAGCTCGCATTGACAGTGCCAAAAGTCCAGGAAACATTGTCTTCAAGATCGCCTTACTCAGAGAGCGCCACAAGCCACAGCGAGAGGGCTACAAGTACCGTCCTATTGAACTCCAGTGCATGAACCGCCCAGATTACCTCGATAGGCCAAGCTAACTGACCAGGCACCGGCCCAAAAAATTATATCTAGAGCATCGCCTGTACTTGGTAGTCCGCGTCAATGCACCAAGCGGCATCCAAGCGACCTGAGGACGGCAGAGGTAACGATAAATTCAAATTTGCAAGAAAATCGGAGATCTCCAGTGCACAAAAGATCAGTTCAAAGGGAGACAATGTTAGCTGACTGCCAATTTCGTATGTACAGCCGTCGGAACCCCAAAGGAAAGGCCAAAAACAGGCGAGAAAGGGAACGGGGGTCGGAGAGCAGCACACGAAAAGTTACGGGAATTCGGTGATAGAAAGCCAGAGAAGCAGTCGGTGTTGCCGAGAGAGTTTTATGTCTGTAGAAACTAGTGCCCGTTAGCATAAGGTGGTCATTGCAGCCACAAGAGCGTCGTGACGTTCAGTACAAGGGCAGTAAAGGTCGATGTTGATGAGAAGAGTACAAACATTCGCTTATCAATTTGTTTGGCTGTGATTGGATTCGATTGAGGTCACATGCATCAAGCGTCGAAACGTGTGTTCGAACCAGGTCGGCTGCTGTTTTTGCCCCAACCTTTTCAAATTTCCAACCAATCTTCGACATTCCGAGAGTCAAAGACATCATCTATGAGTTGTGTTGTTTACAGTTTTTCGCGAAGTGAACTTCCAAAAATTGAAGCCAAATATCGATTCCTTCGGGCTTGTATCGGGCATGGAAGATGCGAATATGATACGGGTCCTGGTTTTTTCCGTCCTGTCAGGCTACGCTCTGTCAGCTACCACGACTTTCATGCACGCTACTACTCAACATTGCTCATGATCCCTTCTACTTGTCCGCCATGAACACCGACGACGTTATTGACATAATTGACGAATGGCGGAGACCAATCGAGCAGGAAGTGGACAGGTATAGAGGGATTATAGACCAACTTAACACCATGACAGTCGTAGTAGGTTCTCCTGAGCATTCACCTTCTGTCGCGACTGACGACGATGACCGCGATATCCCACTAGGCAGTATTCATCGCTGGCGTACAAGCACAGCTTCTGGCTATTTCCCTTGGTCTCCCACCGTCCAGAATAGTTCATCTGACAAATATCTTCTTATTCCTTGGCCTATGCTTCGAGATCTCAGGTGTTGCAATGGGAGCTACCCATTCGCTGCTGCTGCAAAATCGCATCAAATCCAGCAATCGTTCGCTCAGCGACTACCTACAGTTCAGATCGGATATGGTCGTGGTTCTAAAAGCTTATTTTCGAGAAGCCCAAGCACGGCAAGATCATCGACCTGCAGACGAGACAAGGGAAGACGACACCAAAGATAATCTGAACCTCACAACGAACTCCTTACCAGCGCTAGACAAAGACGAGTACCAACGTCGGCTGCAAAGTGCAGTAAATTTTATCAAAAACATCCGCGCCTCATTACAGTCAGAAGTTTACATCCTCCAGACTATTAACTCGGTCGCACAACGGCTCCAAGTCCAGGTAGCAGTTCCAGTGGACGAGATTGTACGGCGTCACTCTCGCAGAACACGACTCGCGAAGCTCGTCGAATCCATCACTGACGCAAGTGTCGTCTTAGGCCTCGCAGTGCAAGTAACGCCCGCGTTGATGCTCCTTGCCGACTTGGAGCCCAGCCTCGGGGACATGCCCGTGATGGCGATGAACTTGGGCGTATATTGCTTGGCGATCTCAACAGCTTTACTCGCAGGTTCCTTCGACTCGACCCATAGCGATTGCTTGTGCCGTCATCTTCGTGGGTGTGTTGAGCACTTCGCAGATACCTGTACTGTACGTCCTCCACCTTTTACGATTGTACAACAATCTGGATAATCATGACATCATTTCACCAGGATTCTGTTATTGAAAGACTTGATTCGATCTGGGTTGCCCATCACTCTGAGTATTAGCGGAGGATTGGTATCGCATACGAATTAGAAGACGTACTCTGCCTTGTGATCTAATACGTCAAACTGACGTCAAGACTGCACTTGGCTAGCAACCATGGGATTGGAATGCTGCTGGATCTATTATGAAGAGGGCAGAATTCATGTTTAAACAGAGTGAGGGCAAAGCTTAGAAAAGCTTCGGTGCGACAGGTACAAGTGGTCTGTGCGGCATCACGCGGGCCGATCACCGACTTCGAGGATTAGGCAGTGGTCGTAAAATTTCGATTCCAATTCAGAGTGTTGTGTGTCAACAGCAATGTCCTCAACTCAGACAATTGCCATGCACACTACATACAACTGTCGATTACTTTGAAGCCATCACTGATAGTGAACTTTCAAAAACGTCTCTTCCGATATGGCCAGTCGTTGTCAGAGCTGCCTCTGATTGCTGTACATGATTAATCATGCATTCTGGTCCTCAAGCTGCTCTTCAAGGAATGACAACGAAGACTCCAGTAGGTCCTGTCGGGTATCTCGCTATTCAGTATGAATATTCCTGTGCATCCTACGCAAGAATAATATAACATTTCAATTCATGTCGTCGCAGTTTGTCACAATCAGTGATCCCCGAGTCATACCCCGGACGCTGCTCCGGGCATCAGCCAGCGTACTCGAGTATGTGGCTCTGCCATTCGGGCTATGTGGCGTGATCTCCTGATCGTGGATGGGATTGGCTTGGACATCACCAGAAACGATATCCAAAAACCATCAGTAACAGAGATCATGTTCAGAACAGGATGGGTCCGAGTTGATCACTCGACCCGCAGCCAAGAAGTATCATGACTTGGATATAGAGAATCGAACAGTGGTATGGGTTGGCGGAGCAGATATTCTAGAGAATTCAAAGTTGGGACGAAGAATGCCTGGAAACTATCCCTCGTCACTATGGATTCGACTTATTTTTCAATACACACCTATCACTATCACTCCCTTTCAGAGCCACTGATTATGGGTCATTCTGATCTCTAAATCGAGGATAGTATCAAGCGAAGTTTTGAAGGACGGATACCACTCACACGAGTCTACTCAGTTTTCAGAAATTACAGAGTCCATAGGACCCGCAAAGCGTATAAAAGCTTTGGCGTTCTGGCTGTTGAACTTCATCGAGCTGGTCTCATCACCTCATCTAAAGCCTCACAGAACAAACAACCCGCCTGGTCGCGGTCTCTTCGAACTCACTCATCCAACAATCAAATAACTCCACATTTATTACAATCATGGTCAAATTCGCCACCGCCGTTGTCGCCGCTACGCTCCTTAGCGCTCCCGTTCTCTCCATGCCTATGGGTTCAAGAAAGCACCAGAAGTGAGCATCAATTCAGTTTTGGATATAAGAAAACGAAATTGACTTACTGAGTAGGCAAAACCATGGCAGAGAGTTGGTAGAAGACGAACTCGTCACCCGAGAGGTCGTCGACAACCTGGAAGAGAGAGAGCCTATCTCGTCTTTCGCGTCAGTCTAGCCTCACCTCTAAACATTCCCCACAATCTTTTGACACAACCTTCTATCCACTACAGTCAACACATTCAGGCACTGACTCGAGGCCACGTACTCAATCGTGTTCGTATTGGAGGTGCTGCTGGGCGCCACTTCGGCCACCACATGAGCAGCGGCGCAGGACAATCTCAAGAACAACAGCAACAGCAGGAGAGGCGCGAATTCATCGACGACCTCGAAGAGCGAGAGCCCAAGCGTCACGGAGGGTCTGGAGGTCACCACTTCGGACACCACCTCAGCGGCATGTTCGGCGGCTTTGGTGGCGGTCAATCTCAACAGCAGCAGCAACAGGAAAGACGGGAATTCATTGACGACCTCGAAGTGCGTGAACCCAAGCGCCACGGAGGTCTCGGTGGACATCACTTTGGTCACCACGTGGGCGGCATGTTCGGTGGCTTTGGCGGAGGACAGTCCCAGCAGCAGCAACAGCAAGAAAGGCGAGAATTCGTCGAAGAGCTTGAGGTGCGCGAGCCCAAGCGCCACGGGGGGTCTGGTGGGCACCACTTCGGACACCACCTGGGCGGCATGTTCGGCGGCATGGGTGGCGGTCAATCCCAGCAGCAACAACAGGAAAGGCGCGAATTCATCGAGGACCTTGAAGAGCGTGAGCCCAGACGCCACGGAGTGACCCATTCCCGCTGGTACCACGCGGCCGAGAAGGACATGGGCGGAGCAGAGGGTAACAGGCCATCTCAGCAGCAGAGGCGCGAGTACGACGAGGATGAGCTCCTCACTCGCGAATTTGTTGACGACCTTGAGGAGCGTGAACCCGGTTTCGGACTCGGCTTCCTCGCGTGAGTAAAGATTTCTTTAATTCCATCGAACGTCGGCTCACACCTGGTGTCTACAGCAAGGGATTCGGCGCCTTGACACACGTCGCTAGCCACATCGTCCACCACCACGGCAAAGGAAACAAGCAACAACAATCCCGACGTGAACTTGGAGACTATGGCTACTATGATGAGCTCGATTAAGACCAGCATCAGAGATTTCTGTAGCGAATGATGAGCGTCTATGTACTTACATGTATATATGGAGAGCGCTTTGTTGTACAATAGCTGTTCTGAAATGCCAAACATATCTGAATTCTGTAGTGTCAGCCACGACGCATCAACAAAAATCAAAATACGAATTGCACTGACGACCTTGACTGAGGGCGCTACTAAAGCATGGAGTGCAAGCCACGGCTTACAGCGTTGAGATTGCGTGAGTTCACTTCAAACATTCTATGACCAGATGATCGCATGTCCAGGCTGGAGAAGCGTTAGAAACCACAGGGTGATCACTGATGATAAGGACTCACCGTTGAGTATCATCTACCTTAAGTTCGACGGTTGTGCGACAAGCGCAAGAAGGGGCCCGCGATCCTTCGACATCCCTCAGAGGACTGAGAATAATGCCCAGACTTTGGGCTCAGAGCCAGCCATGGGGATATGGGTCCGCAGGCTGCAAGGAAGCGAAAAGAATTGCCAGGTTGCAACAGAAAGTTCAAGTCATATGGCCCGGCACATCGGGCGGTGAGAGACGGAAGAGTGAGGAACGCTCGCCAAAACGTCGAACTTCGACATCGACAAGCGTTATTCCGAACATGAGGAACGAGTTGCAAGACGAAGGGAGGGATTATGTGCGGATACAAAGATCGCCTGATACGGCAGACAAGATACCGCCAGATAGAAGCAGGACGCGTCAGTCGATGAGTGCTATCGAGAGAACGCGACGCGTCATGGAGATAATGGAAGTCAACATGAAATTTTTGAAAAGCTCCGATGCGCTGGCAGTCACGGTGGCAGTGGGACGCGTGTGTTGTTGTTCTCATGTGACACCCCTATTGCTGTGGTGCCAGAGTATGTACACGTTCTGTCCCAGTCTCCCAGAGCGAGTGCGGATCGGAGGAAGTCAGAATCGACCCGTCCATCCAGTAATAGTATATGACTCTACGTTCATTACGACACCCTCCTCTTCATATTTGTACTATGGGCGCAAGAATATTCTACTGGTCTACGAGCCAAACTAAATAAAATTATAAAGCGCAGGACTCTCGAAACTTTGACACGCCCATGCGAGATTTAATCGACCAAAGGAGACTACTGATAGATGTCCTTGCTTTCGCTTGAAAGACGTGTATTTTCTCGGCAGGAACTGTCCACTATCTCAAATCACATCTAGGAAAGACGAACTCAGAGCGAGCACGAACCGCAACATAGAAACAGAGTCAAAGACATCGAACCTAGAGAGGCTTCGAAAGAAAAAGGTAGGCAAGTCGTCCGGAGGTATATCAGCCCACGCAAAACATTGAAAATGTTGGCAGCCCTATTTAAAGAATGTAGAGGTTACGGGATCTAATTCAAGCTCATGCCAAGGTCGGGAGAGGTGGAATCAAGCCCCGATCTGTAGAGCAGACGTACTGAGCTGAAACAAAAGAAGCAACGCCAGGGTCCTGATTTCAATAGCCAATTTCGCTCGTCCAAAAGCTTGATCTCAAGCCTTTATTGGACTGCACACCCATATTCCTCGAGTACGCAGCACTCAGAACGCCATCACATATCATGACGTACTCTGGCTAGAACCAGGGTTCCATCCAACAAACCAAAAGAATGATGAAAAGGGGAGGGACGGCGAAATTGACCTGACGCTGGCCAAGTTGCGCCCCAGCAAATCGAAGAGAAAAGAAACAGTATACTCTATCCAAACGAAATCGTGAAAAACCGCAAAAATTTCTGAAGTAGAAATGAGAACAAGGGCAATAAATAGAGGTCACAAAAATATGAGAAACATAATTGGAACGAAAGGGAGCGCGGACGCGCATCCAAGCAGGGAATATTCATATAAGGGGCAATGCATGACATCCACCTTCCGACGTCCCTTCAGAGGTGCCTAGGGAAGTTGGCAGAAGATTGCGGCAGGTAACCAAAAGATACAGGAGGCTCGTCATACAACAAGGCCAAGAAGTAAATTTGACACCCTCTGCAGAAACAAGATGATGCGCGTTGAGAACAAAATCACGAGAGCTATGCGCGAGGGTGGTGGAGAAGAACGATCGTAATAGCACCGTCGCCTCGAAGAGGCCTTCTTCACCTAACAAGAGCGAAAAAAAAGGCACTTGTGAGCTTGAAACCTAGAGAGCCAAGTGGACAAAGTGCTGACCGTGACGTACCAAGCTGCTAGGTCATTATTTCTCAATTCCTCGACAAAGTCATTCGCAAGCGCAACATTGTCAACGAAACGACGTTCCCTTGATGGCATGCACGGAAAATGCTGGAATCCAAATTTTGAAGGGACGAGATGCATTAAGTATGTTGATGACTGCAGGCCGTGTGCACAAGAGGAAATGATGATAGCGATAGGCAAACCGATGTCAGCCAAAGGAAGTCGCAGAGAGGTACAGCGCATCTACGAGCCAGTCGGAATCATCATTAGCAAGGAAAGGATGATCGATGAGCGCGATCGACAAGAAGCAAGCCGTCTTGGAGGAACGTTGTCATCGTCAACTTGTCGTCAACCACGCGAGAAAGGTCCGTGCGTTACGGTGTGACATGAGTAAGCCGGCTATCCTCCAACCGTACCCGAGAGACCGAACCACGATCAAACACAACCATTTTCTGAACTACTCGTTCCTAATTTGTATCGACATCTCGGTCGTTCTGTATCTCTAAGGTAAGTTCTAGAGTCGTCAGGGAACGGTGTACTCGAATACGAATACATGAAACTACAGAGGCCAGATCATTCGTCACTGGACGCTTCAAAATCTACTCTATGCAAACTTGAAACTGCACGACCGAAACGGGGTCTGATTGCTAAAGTGAGTGGTCGGTCATTCTTTTGTCCAAGTCCTTCAACAGCGCCTATAGAGCAATGGCAAGACGACTTCAATATACCGGGGATGTCGCTCTCGAGCACGATCCCGAGCCTTGATGAAATCAGAGCGATATTTTAGTCCACATCAACAACGTTTGTCAGAATCAGTGATACCCCAGTCGACATCAGCAAACGCTTCTCTGAGCGTCATTCGCATGGAATAACCGTTCGGGTTATGGGGTCACAATATGGGGTCTCTTGGTCAGCAATCTCACTACATCAGGATTGACGAAATCCACCATCTACTTATCAATCAGGTGCGTAACAGAGATCATGTCCTGGATCGGGACAGCGTAGAGGCAATCACAGAAACCGCGATCCAGGGATCTGAAATTGATGGACAGAAGGAGTTGCAGCAGCGTATACTCCTTCCCAGAGCAGCGTGCTAGAGGACTGCATGGCGGAGACGAAAGCCTTGCAGCAAAGTCCAATTTTATCGCCATGGATTCAGTTCTCTCTATCATCCATCTCGGATGACCACTACTTCAAAGCCTCACGAACATCAACACCTACGGTATTATCGCATGCCTTGGGTGAGTACCTGGATACTGCTCATGCGTTTGAAGTTATTCTTGAGGACCGCTGAGAGCATAGAGGGTCAGAGAAGAACACACAAGCGGTATATAAGCCTCCCGGAATTCGCTTCGACTCCTCAACCCGCTTTCTTCTCCTTTCTTATCCAAGCTTCTATAGCATTTTTGAATCGCCTGGCCGCGGTTTCTCAACTTCATTCTTTCAACACCCCATTAATCTTATTCGCCTTTCTACATCATGGTCAAGATCGCCGTCTCCGTTATCGTTGCTGCTCTCTTGAGCGCTCCTGTTCTCGGCCGTCCAGTGCCTTCTGAGGGACTGCAAGCACGCAATCACTGCGTTATCAACAAGTCAGTACAGTCCTGCGCTGCTTTCCCCTATATTCTCTCTGATCGTGCACCTCGTCCTCAAACAGCAATGGTGTTAAGCAGTCCATCCAAGTTGCACCTGGCCAAGACTGCAGTGTCTTCAACAAGTCAGTAATGTTCTCAATTACGCCTCTGCTATGTTTTCTCATGCGATATCTCCTCGCGTAGCAATGGAGCTGGCGGGTCTCAGAGTGCTTCTTGCTCTGGCGACGATTGTAACATCGTGGAGTCAGTAGGATTTCGATTCTTCGCTCCTTGCCCAGTTCTGATCGAATATCATGCCCTCAGGAATGGAGACGGGTCTGTCAGTGTCTCCGCCTCAAGCGTCGGGTCGGTCGTCGTTTATTTCCCAGTAAACAAGAGGAATACTGATCCACAGTAGGAGGAAGAGAAGGGACCTTTCTGGAAGAGCCATCGTTCAAGGGCTCAAAGCACGCTCGGAAACGTGCACGATCACCATGTCAGTGGAATATTCAGTTCTTCTCTTCATACTCCCTGATCGGACACCTCGTCCAATGCAGCAATGGAGTCACGAAAACCATCAACTTGCAACCAGGCCAACCCTGTGTCGCCAACGCCAATAGGTCAGTAGTATAGTCGCGCGTCTTCCCTTGTCTCTATGCTAATCTAATACTTCGCTTTCAAACAACAGTGGGTTTGGCGGAGACGATAGTGGCGACGACGCCAAGTCAGTAGCACCTCTCCTCATTTCCATTCTAGTCTGATACCTTGTTCCCAAACAGCGATGGAGCTGGCGCAGACGATAGTGGAGACAACGTCAACGACAACGAGTCAGTAGCCTTTTGAGTCACTCATTGGCGTTCCCAGCCTAATCTCACACCTCCTTCACTCTTCATGAACAGCAATTCAATCTTCAACGGCGCTGACGGTGATAACGCCTCCTGCTCCGGCGACAACTGCAGCATCATCGAGTCAGTGATCCCAGCTTCTTCTCTTTATCTCCTGTCTAATCAAAATTTTCTTCCAACAGCAACGGCGATGGGTCTGTCAGCGTTTCTGCTTCAAGCTTTGGGTCAGTAGCCTCCCTTGATCGCCCTTGTAATTTTAGAACAGTACTAACTTGCAGTAGAAAGAGGGACTTCTCCGACTTCTTCGGGTTAGTCATATTCAATTCCTAACCTTTTCACCCCATCAGCCTGATACGTCCTTTCCAAACAGCGATGGCGACAGCGCCTCCTGCAGCGGTGACGATTGTAACATTGTCGAGTCAGTCGGACTTTCGCTCGCCTCTCTTTTGCTCTTGTCTGATTGGAATTCCCTTTGCAAACAGCAACGGAGATGGCTCCGTCAGCGTTTCCTCTTGCAGCGGCGACGGTTGCGGCGACTTCTGAAGTCAGTGGACTTGTCACTTCCCAACCTCGTGTTTCCTATTCTGACATGTATTTCCTTATCAAACAGTGAATGATGCGAAGAAATCAACGATGCTCAAGTGGCCTGCTTAGGTCAGTGATATCTGCATCCGGATCTTTGCTCAGTAGGGGTTGAGCTGATGAGCGCTCACGATACAGAGCTTATCAAGGGTCTGAATCAGCTCATTTGCAGGCAGCATCTGGACTTGCTTTCGCATACGACTGAGATGTAGTGGCATGTATTCATGACGAACACGTTGTTGTACATTAGTTGTTCTCTAATACATTTGTCGAGACGAACCTTATGGCTGGTTGGCACATACTCTACACTGAAGGGACATCCTTCATCAATTTCTCTGAACAGATATTATCAATTCTGGCGACAACTTACTGCAGAAGACTTAGATGTGGGCTGTTCAAGGTCATGGACCTCAGGCAGAGACACCGCCAATTTGAACATGATTTCGAAGCGCCAACTTGTTAGAAAATCAGAACAGTCCGTCCACCAAGCGAAGTGCAATCACAGAAAGCGACGAAAAAGAAATAGAATGAATTAATTTATATACACTGACGAAGATCCACATCAAGAAATCGATGAACCATCTTGATGGGTCGTGACTGGTAAAGTCTCCAGGAAATTTTTGAGCATAGCAAATCCATAGCCCATAACAATATCCATTAGGACCACCTCGCGGCAAGCCCAAGATAGACTCTTTCGCGGATGAGTAAGTGACTCGCGGATAGAAGAGGGAGAAGTGAAGAACGCCTATCAGAAAATCCCTCTTCTGGCAGAACATTGCGCATGTCGCCAGGCGTGGTGAATCCAGACAACCTGCAGTCCAGTTGTCTGCCACCCGTGGGGTTCCTTTCGAAACATGTTTGAACCATGCAAAAATCACAAAACGATGCAAGATGCAGGACTGGGGATAGGTTGGAAAGGTCATCAAAGAAAAAGACAGATCATCACATCAAAGCCTATTCTCGCGACCTTACAGAATTCTTTACAAGGTGGTTAGAATGTCTTCGTAATCCCTTTTGCGCCATCGCGACCTGCATCGAATTCCATTAGAATTCCATAGAATGTCATTAAAATATCACCTATGGAATTCTAGTGGTTCGTATCAAAGCCCCTTTTTCTTCGATGGTTCTCGGGGAATTCGCAGTCAGGCAAGTTCGACTTCCTCCAAATGACTAGTAGAACGCACGTCCTGAGAGTGGAGGAGAACGTCGCAGAGGCTCAGAAAAAACTAACAAGACGAAGAAGGTAGGCCTGTGACCGACCGTCAAATGAGCAAAACCTCGATTTGACGGCCTGTACACCGGGTATTTCCGTGGGTGAGCGGTCGTTGCGTCACCTCGGACATTTCCGGTCAACCCAATACAGAAGGTGGTCGCCCAATAAGGAAGGTCGTCTTCAGCGGCTTTCTTTGCTTATCCCCTCTGAGCCTCATCTTCTCGTGACTCTACTCTACTTTCTCTGGGTGGCTCTCAAGCTTGATCTCACGTCAAAGTGTCCTCTGAAGTCCGAGGAATTTGCCGCCAGCATCGCCCGCCCCGCATATGTCAACTGTCAAGTTCATATTACCTTATTGGCCTATCCATGGAGAAGGTTGATGCAAACCGCCTCTGGAGATCGATATAGCAGGTCTCGCAAGCTGGGATTCCAGTACTTTCGCGACAGCTCGCATGGCTGGCACAATCACGACGGAATACGTTCATGGCCTTATCAACACCCGAATGTTCGATGGACTTTGGACACATTGGAGGAATGGGGGGGAGGGTTTGGCTTGCAAGGCTGCCAGAAAAGCTAGAATGTGGTTTACTGGAGCACGGATTGGATGTTCTCAGGTTACTATGCCCATTATCTATCTTATCTGCACAGTAGCCTTCGATGTAGCACGTCACAAATCATCTATCCTTTGGGTATGTATGTCTTCGTAAACAGAAAGAAAAAATTCATTCAAGAACAAGTAGGAAAGGAAAATGGCCTTCGATACAGGCTCTGGACATGATTCAAGGTCTACAAACAGGAAAGAAGGAGAACAGAAGCCTGCAACGGCCATGGTGGACATTCTCTGCCAAAATTCTCAACTGCCTTATTGGGCGACCACCTTCTCTTTTGGGATGGCCCGGAGATATCCGACATGACGAAACGACCGCTCACCCACGGAAATACCCGGTGTACAGGCCGTCAAATCGAGGTTTTGCTCATTTGACGGTCGGTCACAGGCCTACACGCTCTAGTCCACCACGGAGATGGGTCTCAAAGGGCAATCCTTCGGAGAGACAATGTTCTTCAGATATTTAGCTCACCAAGCCGCGTTGTGGGCTGGCAGAACGCGCTACATCGTTCGGGAAAGGACCATGCTTAAGAGACACCGTAAAAGAGACGAGGACTGTGACAAGGGTTAAATTGAACCAATGCGCCAAAAGGGACACTACAGCATCATGCCGGGAACGCGCCATGATGATGGCAGGACACGGAAAAGAATGGTCCGTGCGTACAGGCGTAGCAATCAACCGTGTCATGATTCCCAAAAAGAGCGACTCACTTCGGCTTGAACTTCGCTTCAACCATGACTGTCCCGACTTCCAAGGCACTTTGCAGACCATAGTTCATCATACCGACGACTCACCAGCAACCACGAGTGTAACTGGGAAGGCACGTAAACGTAGTTACAGTTTCAAGTCCATCGCAAAGGCTAACCTGCTTGTAAATATGTAGTAATTACAGACTGCTCGGCCGAATGGAGGTCTGATTAGGTTTTCTGTTACCATCTTTGGGGTTCGTAGAGCAATGGTGAGGAAATTCCCGTGTGATGAGACCGTCGTTAATCAGCACGCTCTCATGCATCGACGAGATCAGAGGGATATTCCTTCCATGTCTACGCCCTCCATCAAAATCAATGATACCCCAGACATCACCAAACGCTTCTATGGAACGTAAGTACTCGTATTTAACTCTTCGGGATCTGGGGCCTCCTGAACAAGAATGATACTCCATCTAGTCTGGAGGTTGCCGAATTTCGCATTCGACCATTGAAGCTGGAAACACCAGCACTCAGTAAGAGCAGATATTTTAGACCCCGCTCTCGGGTGTCCACAACTGAGAAGCTTCAAAGTCAACGCGCGCTGTAGGGTGGTTGCGATCAAACGGTCTCTGAGAGCAATGGGATTCATATAGCTCGTGCGGCGTATAAAAGCCTCGTCCGACAAAGCTTTCATCCCCCAGACTGTTCTCACTTCTTCTTCTATTCGATCCTTTATAATCGCCTGGCCGCGGTTTATTCTACTTCATTGGTCTGACACTGTTTTAACTAAATTCGTCTCTGTACATCATGGTCAAATTCTTCGTCTCCGTCATCGCTGCTGCTCTTTTGAGCACTCCCGTCCTCGGCCTACCAGTACCTTCCAAGGGACTGCAGGCACGCAATGAGTGCTCCGTCACCGTGTCAGTACAATTTCTAGTCTACTATCCAAATTTCTCTCTCTAATACAACACCTCTTACCCAACAGCAACGGAGTTGTGCATTCCGTTCAATTACAACCGGGTCAACCTTGCATCGTCCACAAGTCAGTCATGTGTCGATTTTAATCTAATACCTTTCTTTCTAAATAACAATGACTCTAGTGGCGTTATCGAGAGTGGCAATGAGTATGCAATATTCTAGGTCGTCTTTCCTCGCATCCATTCTGATGCGATGCCTTCGACAATAGCAATGGATCAGCTGGAGACGATGGTAGCAACGCCAACAAGTCAGTCACATTCGATATCCAGTCCGACTCCTATTTCAACACTTGCTAATCTTATGGCTTCCAATCAAACAGCAACGGATCTGGCGGGGATGATAGTGGCAACGTCGTCGATAACAATAAGTCAGTTATATGTTCAGACACACCTCACAACTACCATTGTCATCTGACGACTTATTGCAATCCAGCAATGGATCTGACGGGTCTGACGGGTCTGACGGCAGCACCGTCGACAACAACAACAACAGGTCGGTAGCATAGTCATTCCCCTCTGCTCGTTCCGATTTCTAATCTTATGATTCCTTCTCGATCTGCACTGGATATAGTGGATCTGATAGCGGCACTATCATCAACAAGTGAGATCTCTATTCGCTTCTCCTGTTCGTATTTTAATTCGTTCATAGCAATGGATCTAGTGGCAATAGTACTAGCGGCATCGTCAACGAGTCAGTGGCGCACTTTTCCTTGTTTATAACCTGATTCGATACCTTCTTCCGAAATAGCAATGGATCCAGTGGAGATGACAGTGGTTCTATTGTCAACAAGTCAGTAGCATTTCGAGTCACTTTCTCTCGCTTGCGTTCTAATCCGGCATCTACTTATCAACCAGTGGATCTGACGGATCTGATAGTGGAACTGATAACGTCAATAGCAACAAGTCAGTGGTAGCTTAAGCAGCTTGCCTCGTCTCGATTTTGATTATATCCTCTTTCCAAATAGCAATGGACCCTCAGGAGATAGTGGCAATGAGACAGTCAACGGTAACAAGTAATCAACGTCCTTACTCGCGTCTCTTCGGTTTCCTTCTAATCTATACCTCCTACCTAATTAACAGTGGAGTTGACGGATCTGACGGTGCTAGCGCCTCTTGCAGCGGCGACAATTGTAACATCAACGAGTCAGTATAAATCTTGATTGCTATCCTCGTCTCTCGGCTAATTGAGTCTCTCCATATAGAAATGGGGATGGGTCCGTCAGTGTTTCCTCTTGCAGTGGCAACAATTGCAACATCAACGACTTCAAGTCAGTAATATTGAATTCCTTTCTTCGATTTATTACTAACAGGGCATATGTACCTGCTTCTCATACAGCAACTGATGCGAATAATCCAATGCTTCCTGTGTGGTCTGACCAGGTAGCAGGCTTGACTAAGAGGACAACATCTCAAAGTCTCTTTCGTATGCGCCCGAGCTGCAGTGACGCGTAGATGACGAACAGATTGTTGTACAATAGTTTGTCTCCAATACACACGTCAAGGCGAATTCAATTGGCTGGCCGAAGTGGTATGAGCCCAGAAAACGTTGAAGTTGACTGTCCAGTGTCGAATATTTTCAGTCATGATTGTATGAGTAGTAAGTACAGAAGGCCTTTTTCGGTGAATTTATGTTGATATAAACTATTTCATTCAAGAAGATGAACATGTCTTCCGAACAAAATGCTTCTTATTTCGTTTCTCCACGGTCATACCGCAGCGAGGGCATCTGACTTTCCTCGAATGAAAGTGAACACCTAGAACATGGTCTATAATCTTGCTGTATAATTTGCCAGTCGCGCAGTTTGCCCACAAACAGGGGGTAGAGACAGATTTAAAGGTAATCCCGTGCTTTTTCAGATGGGCAACCACGCCTGTCTTTGGAAATGATTGATGGCAGCCATCCCACCGGCATATAGCGTGTTCTTTCAAAGTCTCGGCCAGACTAGAAGATTGTGACGAAGTCGGATAAGGAGGGAATTGGCCAGTTAAGTGTGTATAAGCGTGCTGAGGAACGGCGGGGCTCCTATTCCGACATACAAAGTGAGAACTTTCGGGATGGACGAAGACAATGAGGCTTCTTACCTGATATAGTCATCTGGATTACATTTGCACACTAGCTCAGGATCCCAAGTCGTCAAAAACCTATTGTTTGAAATGTTCCACGATGGACTGGTTGCCTCATAATTGCTGGCGACTCACCTCTGGTACTCTTCAGCACTGAGTTCTTGTTCTTGGGAGAGTTCTGGAACATAGTATTGAGCATCAGAATTGGAGGAGTGGTTGGATTGCATTATGGATTGGAACTGTGGATTCGTATGTTGGTTACCCACTCTTTATATCGACGAGACCTGGTAGGGCCTTCAAGCTGGACAAGGAGCTGGAAAAGGGCCACTCAATGCCTGGAACAATGATTATTCCTTGTATGCAACGCATGGCATTGTTGCCTGGCTGTCTACGACATATTGGGCGCATGCTACATGTTATTAGGGCCAAGGGCCGAACTTCGCAAGCCTCTCGCAGGACGGAGGTGAGAAAATCAGGGTACGAGCTTTAATGTTAATGGAACAGGATCCATACGGTGTTCGTCACGTACAGCACAGACATCAACGGATCGCCTGATAGGATCCTTGAGGATCATTCAGAGGCAGTTTGGGCTGAGAGCCCATCTGAATATACCCCTCGTCCTCGTCAAATGCATGCCGCAATGGACGCGGTCTGCTGGCACGCTCTTGTCTAAAGTGGCGTGGAAGAAGGGACAGGCCTGCCATGTAAGCCAAGAACAGGCCCTAGTGATCCTCGTCAGTAATTCAAACCTCCTCGGGAATCAGAGTCTAGGGCTCACAATACTCCATAACCAAAATATTACGATAATAGTGGTTGACAATGGCCCCCGTCCTGTCGTGTTCTGCCACTCCGAATGAAGGCCGTTGTATACCTGGTACATCGCAACGCCGATCGTGATGAGGCCAACTAAGCCATGGAGGTAATTCTGGGGAGGTCGTCGGGTCCGATTTTTGTTCTTGACGAAGTGAATGAATGCTCCAAGAGCACATTGAGCCAGATAGAGGACCAAGATGCCAATTCCGTATTTCTAATGTGCATTTAGTCTTGATTTGAGGCCCCATGCAGAAGATCCTCCAGACTTACTCTGTGAGAATCGCCGAAGTGAAGCGCGCCCGCTTCCTGAACAGCCGCTATTCCTAGTGAGACTCCAATGACAATGGTGGGCGCCGCTGCATGATAGATGGTATAAGACTTCGCCAGGTAAAAAACAGGACTGGATCTGACTAAACACACCTATAGCGAATTGCATAATCCAATGTAACTTGAACCACACGGGATTGAATACGCGAAGATATCGCGCTATCAAGGACCCAGCAGGCAGGAATAGAAGAAATCCGAGAATACAGAATATTGCGTGAGCAATGATCAGCCGCTGGTACGAGTAGAGGGGCTGAGGCGGGAAGCTGGGTAAAGCGCCGGCGGCCGTTGAAGAAGAGTTTAAAGGTCGACTAAGGTCAAATTGCCATTCGCCCTTGTCGTCATGCTCGTTAAATCGGGCGTCGGTTGAGGATGATCCCGGGTTCTTGGAGCTATAAGCCCATATGACGAAGGGTTTTGTGTCGTTTTGACTGAACTGTGTGGCACTCCCGTCAGGACAACTGCCGCCAGAGGAATAATTCGACTGGGAAGCTTACTGGTATCGTAAAAGCCAGCTGAGGCGTTGATCCAGACGTCTAGAGACCAACTCATGCTGAGAGACCGAGCGGAAAGACACGGAAGAAACTGACTGTGGTATATGGCTGCGATAGCTGCGCTACTCTTGGTGGATTCGGATCAACAGTCGGGGTCGAGTGGCCATGAGAGTATCGCTGTGAAAGCGTTATACTACCATCGCTATTTGGCCAGATAACAATCATGGGTGAGTTTCCCATTGCACGTCCAAATCCTCTGACAAACAGCACAACGTGAGTTACAAGGAAGCTGGACGCACACAGTCTGATTTGGCTCACACTGCCATCCAACCGACTTTGTTGCTCGTGCTTGTCATGACATCTTGAAGACCTTTCGAGTCCTTATCACCTTATCCAAATTTGACGAGGAAACGTACATTCCACTACGGAATCGTTCACTACTGCACTAACGCACATTGTCTGCCATAACGAGTCAGAAAGCGTGCTAAGAGAAACTGGAAGAGAAGACGCACTCTTGAACAAAGCCTGTCTCCAGTCAGGTCATCACCATCCCTTGCCGTTAGCGACTACGTTCAATGCGGGCGAAGTCAGAAAAATTGTAGGCGAAGAGTGGGAATAAGCACTCACTGTTGCTGATACCGAGAGCACTGACAGCCCTAACGTCGCGAAAGACCAAAACCGCATGTTGGGAGGCAGGCAACGCAAGGTCACAGCAGGGGGGATTCAAAAGCACAGTCAACAGGTATATAATACGTTCACCCAGAGGCAATTCCGTGAGAGGCCAGGGGTGATCGACATAGCATCGTAATACATCGTCGACGATTGGCCAGACGTCAATTTGGTGATAAGCACAGCATAGTCTAGATTTGACTGGTCTACTGCGCAGGGTCGGGAAGGCAGGGAACACGAATGAGCGCTTTCCGCTCGACAGTCCCGCTGGTTCAAGAACAAAGCAATTTGGAAGGAAGGAAAGAGAACAAACAGTTCTGGTGCAGCAGCGGGGAATATGTATGGGCCTGGGACACGGGGATAAGGCATAAGAACGTACAAGTTGGGGTAACCCGAGCAAATGAACAGCATAGAACGCTGATCTGGCTGTTGACGAGATAAACAGCCAGATGGAGAGGAATCAGGGAAATAGCACCTATCCTTCGGTGACGGCTCTTCGAATAGAACATTTGAACAGAGGGTAACTGGCTGAAATTTTATCTTGTCGCATTAGCAAGATGGATGAGATATGGATTTTGGACAACGTTCGTCTTTGAAATTGAGAAATGCAAATACAACAGAAAATTCGAGCAAGTAAAGGAGAATATAGTCAAAACACGGGAGTCAGAAAGTAAAGGAAGCAAGCTGCGCAGCTGAGTAGAGACAGACCTCTGAGAGACGCGCGAGGGCAAACCCAAGAGCACGAAAAACATGTAAAAATTAAAACAAGATGTCGAAGAATTAGAAGTTGATCAAGGCGAAGCAAGCAGCTAACAACGAGAAGAACGGACTCGAATGCTCACCCAATCCTCGGAAGGCACTTGCAGCCCTCAACGAAATGCTGTAAATCACCCCCGAGACCCCCGGACACAGCGAGGTGTCGTGGCTGATATGGTTCTTCATCAACGGACGTTGGCAGTGATGTACATGTCTAGCCCCGCAGCATTGCCGCCGCGACATTCAAAGATGTCTGGGCATACCATTTCGAGTCATAGACGGGAAGACGAGGCGTCGATGCGTTCAACGTCGTCAGAATCTGAGCAGGACGCGTCGAGAAATGCAAGAAAGGAAGGATACGTCGGATCGATTGTGTAGAGAGGAACAATTCAGCTTCAACTGACAAGCGAGAGCCAGCGGGGCCTATCACAACGGTGGTGAAGGAGGGAATGGAATGAGGACACGGGAGTCGGGAGCGTCTGCAGAGAAAAACCGAAGTTGGTCCGTGCGCGTGCAATCACGTGAAATTCATCGACTTCGTTTAATCCTTTTTGGTGACTGGCTTGCTTTTGGCCGTCTGCCTTGGGCAGCCTAGCACGCTCAACACTGTATAAGAAATTTTTCACAAAATATTATGTAAGTGTAAATTCAAGACTGGCAATCAAACTTAAAATCAAAGTCGTTACATGAGGTACTGGGACGAAGTCGTAAGTGATCGAGTCCAACACTCAACTTGCAAGGCTAGCCATTCGACATACATCAAACCGGAACGTCGAGGAGGATTTGAAAGTGTACACCACAAGAGAAGGCATCGATGTCCTGTCTTCCAAGGGATATCTGGGGTCCTTTGGCAGTCGTCCAAGCCAAGATATGAGCTCTCGGTCAGATCGAGTGAGTTCCTGCGGATATAATTTTGGGGAGCAGGCTCTGCATGCACAAAAATCTGCGGAAGACGACAGTAGCCAAGCCACGCAAGCTTATCTCCTGATAGATAGCGGATAGAGCAAACGACAAGATGCCGGAGTGACAGATTTAGCGAGTCAGATTCTCGTCAACAGCTAGAGCTTTGCAAGGAAGAGAATTGGCAGGTAATGATGTTCTGCATTTCCATAGCAGGCATTCGCCTGAAGAGAACGGACGATACGTACGTAGAAAGCCTGCGCCTTGAACCTGGATGAAAACAAGCCCCGTATTCAGGGCAAATGGGTCACGGTAGTCGTTTCAGGCGCAGACCTGGTCAACAAGTAGCAGGCGAGAGAGAAAACGAATTGTTTCATATCCCGGGGATCCATGAGTGTGCCATGGAGTACCGATTTGAATGATAAGATGATAAGCAGGCTCCTTTCAAGAGGCGGTATCGGTGAAAGGACGAATTCACGACAGTGGACAAAGAATGCAACGCAACATCTAGAAGCACAAATCGAAAGTGCCCCCGCAACCGAATCGTCGATTACACTTCCTTCAAACCCGCAAGCTGAAATCCTCCCCTGCGAGTACAGGTTCCGTGAATAAGTACGCGGTGGGTGACACTGGGTGCTAGGCTGACAAGCTTGACGACCAACACCAGCGATGTGGAGAAAGAATCGGACCAGATGTGCAGGAGGAACAGGAGGCGTAGTTAGAAGCAAATCACATCGACAAGAAGCAGAATAAAGCATATCTAGGTGATGTGCGACGACCTTTCACAGCTATGGCAGAACACTTGGAACAGAAGGCGAACCGCGTCAGAGAAGGCGAAAGACGCGCGCGGCTGACAAGTACACAGCACTCCAGGAATCGAGACATGGCGGCTTTTTGAGAATAGATCCACAGATGGAGCACGTAGTCGTATAGCGAGACCTCTGGAGTGGTTCTGAAGCCGGCCCAAGGGCAGTCCGAGGACGCAGTGGAAGAATGAAATGAGCGAGATGACAAGTTGAAGCCTTGGTTGAAGCCGCCGTTCGACAATGCGCGGGTGGGAACATTGTGACGTAAGCAGTGCTGACGTCAGTTCTGCCATCTTTGACTCGACGTTGGGCCAACAGCGCAACCAATTCTCCAACGGCCTCGGTGGACATTTCCTACACTTCCTTTGCTCTTTCCCTGTCCATATAAATCATACGTACCTACAGAGATATTTGGAGTAAGACAGAGGTTTAACGGTGCACAAAATGAGCCAGCGGAAGTCGAGATAAAAATCGACCACGGATATTCGGGCAATCTTCCAAGCTAAAAACGCTCGAAATCCACCTGGGCTCGTGCACCATTGAGCACCGTGGGAACACTGAATGCCACTGTTGTTGGGGGTAAAACGGGGTCGACTTTGCGTCCATTCTTCCCTCCCCGCTCCTCCCTTGCTCACAAACCACCACCACACCGCCGACTTTTTTGCACTACACAACTTCCACGTCCCGAAATGGCTCGCACCAAGGTACGAATCTTCACTTTTTCCATTCCTTCGTATTTCAGATGCTCATATACGCCGATTTTGCTTTCGTCGTCGTCGTCAACGTTATCTGCAGCAAACCGCACGTAAATCGACGGGAGGTGGGTGTTTTTGCTAATTAGTGCCTCTTTTGGCACAAGATCATTTTTGGACTTGTCACTGATGCTTCCTCTTCTCCTTCCAATCAGGCAAGGCTCCTCGTAAACAACTCGCTACCAAGGCTGCCAGGAAGACTGCGCAGGTATGTCTGCTCGTCGTCGTCGCCGTCATCGGCTATGTCGGTGATGTCAACCTCAGAATTTTGTTTTCTAATTGTCTTTCTTTTGTCTTTCTAGGCTGCGACTGGAGGTGTCAAGAAGCCTCACAGGTTCCGCCCCGGTACCGTCGCTCTTCGTGAAATCAGACGTTACCAGAAGTCCACCGAGCTTCTCATCCGCAAGCTTCCCTTCCAAAGGCTTGTCCGTGAAATCGCTCAGGATTTCAAGGTGTGTTGTTCTTTTATTACAAATGACTCATGCTGATGGTTATGTCTTTGCTGTAGACCGACCTCCGCTTCCAGTCGTCTGCTGTGATGGCTCTCCAGGAAGCAGCCGAGGCCTACCTCGTCTCTCTTTTTGAGGACACCAACTTGGCCGCTATCCATGCGAAGCGTGTTACTATGTAAGCCTGTCTTCCATTCTCTGCCTTACGGTGCCGCCGCCTTCCAGCCCCGGAGCCACTTCTTCTTTGTGGTCCCTCTTGACTCATGCTGATTCATCCTTTCCCCAGTCAACCCAAGGATCTCGCCCTTGCCAGGCGTCTCCGCGGCGAACGCTCCTAAGCCATCCTCGACGGTTCATTGTCTTTAATCTTATTGAGTCGTGGAAGACCTGGAATACAGTCACTCGGTCTTCGGCGGTTTCTGTTGTATTTCTCTAGTACGCGTAATGTTCTTACTAAATGTCTATCACGATTGCTTGTTGTATTTATATAGGTCTGTCTATGGGCCTGAATTGAAATGTGACTACAGGGAGGATTGTTTTGTTCTGGCTGTTGTGACTGCCAAGCCCAGAAGTCTCTAAGTATCAAAATCGACGTACGCCGTCGTTGAGGCCAGGTGCGATTAAACACCGACGCGATATGCATTTCGACTTTCACTCAGAATATGCTTCTCGAGTGCGGCTTCAGTACATGCTAATGTCAAGGTCAAGGTCAAGAGATCTGAATGCGGTGTCGATCCTGTCGGAAGCTAGATGTCTGTTGGGAGTCTCGTGTATGTCCCTTATATCCGAGACCATGATAGGCCGGTTGCTGACTCCTATCAGTGTCCCTTTAGCATAGACAAGGAAATTCTGCCTCTTCGATGAAGCCATTCGCCCAAGTTTATACCGACTTGACAAAGCATCACAGAGAGAAAGGGCAAGTTAATTCCGTGGCTTCTAATACAAAGAAACATCACATTCAACCACCCTTCACTCTGAACATTAAGATGGAATGTTTAGTCAAGAGCTTCGTTCTCCAAGAAATCTCCGTCGTCTTGGCGTCCGACGAACTCTCTTTCAAGCATCTCGGGTACGTCTACCCTGAACGTTAGACAAGCTTGTACGAACCAGACTTCCAACTTTCACTTACCGCCATCGTCGCCTGCGTCGTCACTTCCACCGCCACCAAGAAGGCCTCCAAGGAGACCACCCAGGACTAGCAACGTAAGGAGATACGACAGTCAGCGAGCATCTCTTCGTGGCAAGACCTGATACTCACTGCCGGCTTCCTCTTCGCTCATATCCTCGAGCGCACGACGGAGGACTGCGTAAGATGTTACTTCTATCTCAAGACCGGCCTCGGTAATGTCAACTCACGAACGCCATGATTATCACCACTGCTGCTTCGGCCGCCATTGAAGAGGTTATCAAAGAGACCACCAAAGACTAAATCGTGCATCAATAAGATTTCAGTTCGTCAAGGTTTCTATCCTGATACTCACTTCCGTCGCCTTCTTTGCTCGCATCCTCAAGTTCACGGCGGAGCACTATGTTACGCGTCAATGGGTCGCTTTGTGGTTGGATTTAGTAAATAGAGCACTCACGACCACCAAGTAGGGGACCAACGATGGGCAGCCCCCCTAAAAGGCCGCCCAGGACTAAAGAAATTGGGGATTGTCATTAGGAGAATAGGTGAAGTACAACAAACGTCGTCGTGAGTTGGCTTACCACCTTCTTCCTTGGCGTTAGCCTTCTCAACCTCCCTCTTCAGAACTAGTAATTTGCATTCCTGAGCAGAATGTTTCGCGATGATGCAAAGAAAACTCACGTCCTCCTAAGATATTACCCAGCCCCAAGCTATCCAGGACTGCAGGAAAGAATTAGATGACGTGCTATCAGAGCGACGACAAGGTAATCTTACTACTGGATTCTTCCTCGGATAGCTGTTGTTTCTCCCGTTTTAGAACTGTGTTGAATTGTGGTCCGTTCATCATCGATACCATCTATTTGAGTGGAATGAAACCACGTACTGCCGCCCAGGATATTACCCAAGCCCAAACTGTCGAGAACTGAGGGGCATCATTCGAAGTAGTCAGGAGGAAGGGTCAACAGTACGTACTCCCGGCTTCCTCTGCAGAGAGCTGTTGGACATCCCTACGGTGGACTAAGAAGACATGCATTAGTGGGTCAAATACGTCCTAGGACCTCCAGGTAAGGATTCTTGCCATTCTCTGCTTGCTGAGGGACAGGGTTGGAGAGTACTCCACAGACGAGAGCGAGCCACAAGAAAGAGGAGAAGTTGATCTTGACCATGTTGGCAGATGACAAAAGGGAAGGCAAACCGAAGTTTGAAGAAGTAGAAATTGAAGTCGAAATATTTATACTATCCCGCGATGACAGAACTTCGATCCATGCAAGGCAGGATGGTACATGATGGCCGCCCACGGGCCCAGTGAAAGCCAGTTAGTCCGAAAATGCAAGCCATATTAGCTAGAAAAATAGTCCAAGTAACTTACGCAGCCAAATGCTACCAGGGTGTAGGGCGCAACCGATTTTCAAAACAACAAGTCTCGATTCTCGTGAACAGAGGTCAAAGAAATATATGAATTCCTGCTCAATGGGCCGAAAATAGTTGGCGTGTACGTCAACGCCGAGTCCTATGTCAATCGCAGTAGCTGCGTCAAAATCAGACCATCGGTGCATTAGTGCTGTCTAGCCCGCCATCCACAGTTAAGAGGTCACCACGACTGTCGGATGGACGTTGTTGGGGGCTTCCCGCCCAACTGCTGGAGGTACAGCGGGCCAATTACTCGGCTCGGGAAACATAGTGCCATATTCGCTGTCTTGATCATGAGTAAGTAAGTAACAATCATACTTGTCTGAAGTAGCAAAATGACAACCTCGCCGTGTCCAATTTCGTTGAGTGGCATTTCTTTCGATTCCGAAGCTGTAGCTGCTCACTAATCACGCCCCTGAAATCGAAGCCTCGGAACCACCGGATCAGCGTTCCCGACATCCCACGCGACGCGATGCGACTGACTGTCCTCCCGCCAGGACCTTCCTCCACTTTCTGCCACGGCTGCAGCTGGACATGCCACGTTCGAATTCCTCGATCAAGATCAAGCCCTGGTACATCAGAGAAGATAAGAGCGATGAGACGAAAGCGGCGTGGCGCTCTCAGCGAAAACGGTTCTGCTAGCGAGCTGAGCACAGTCGCAATTTTTTGAGACGGCATGTCGTCGATCGTGTGTCAATATACTCTTGGCCGGCCATAGGAGTAGAGCAGGCGGGTTTCTCGCCGTTTTATCCCTTAATCACTTCTCTAACATTGGGTAAAGATTGAACTAGCTCACGTCCAAGTGTCTCAACGGTGCCTTTGCTCGACAAACGTGCGCAAAACCTAGGACCAAAATGTAGCTGCTTGGCTCATGCGGACGCCCATGCAGCCTACTCTCTTCCCAATTCTGGCAGACAGCATCTCTGTTATTCAAGGAGAATCAAATCCAACTTTATAGATCGAGAATGAGGGCTGCCGTTGTCTTAGGAGTGACTGGTGAAGAAGAGGAGCCGAGCTGCTCCATCATTTTGCATTCAGCTGTAAGATGGCTGCTTACCACGTTGTGCGTCTGACTTTACTATACTCAGGTGCTTCTGGCTTCCCTTCCTGATATCCGACCAGCTATAAAGCCAATAGAAGACCTGATAGCAAGCACCCTTTCCCAACCCGCATCGACATGTTCACTCCACTCAGTGATAAACTGCGAAGTGTTTCCCTCATATTTGCGTGAGTTTCTGGACGTCTGCTTCAATGTACAAGATTGCCTGACATATTCAAAGCTGCGGGACAGCCTTGTTCGGGGACGGTGCATTTTATATCTCACCTAGGGTCGTTCTGGGGTGACACTGACGAATACCGTCCAGGATATGCCAATGGCGTCATTGGTAACGGTGAGTGGCTTGGTCACGATAAAAGTTTCTGGACGCTGACGTAAAGACAGTCAATACTCGTACGTTTCTTCTCAACCCCCCTGGTAAATCTTTTGAGAATAACTTCCTGTCAGTCCTAACCAGGATATATGGGCAAGGCGAGCTTTCGAACCATAAGTATAGCAGGACGCTCAGTAGCGTCGCTTTTGTTGGGGCTGTTGTTGGCATGCTCATATTTGGTCAGTCAAGTCTCTGATATTTGTTTACAATTACCTTGCTCATGTTTGCAGGCTACATGACGGATAAAATTGGTCGGAAATTTGGCATGGTACTACAAGAGTTTCCTCTATACTCTTCGCCCTGACCTCCTCAACATTGACCTTAGCTGACTGCAAGTGGAATCATCGCCCTATTCTCAGGCCTGTCAGCGGCTTCGAAAGGCGCACACGGCAGTGTCGATGGTCTGCTTAGCATGCTCAGTGCCATGCGGTCAGTGTTCACTGACATACTTCAACGTTTCTTTAACATGTTCTGCTCGACAGTTTCTTTGTTGGTATAGGCCTAGGAGCGGAATATCCTTGTGGCGCTGTTTCTGCAGCAGAACAATCCGAAGAGTCAGGCATCAGTAAGGGAGCCCAACATCGATGGTTAGCATTAGCTACTAGTAAGTCACAAATTTCGCTAATGTCGTCATGGAACTTATTTATCCTCAGATTCTATACTCGATTTCGGTTTCGTGATCGCATCTTTCGTGCCTTTGATTCTCTTTTGGATGTAAGTCTCCCCTTGATCTTGATCTCGAAGCTTCTTGATCTCCTCCTTTCAGTCTTGGAAACGACCACCTTAACGCGGTTTGGCGGTTATCCTTAGGACTAGGAATTATCCCTGCCTCCGCCGTGTTCCTCTGGCGTCTGAGTATGGATGAGCCTGTGCGTTATAAGCAAGACTGCATGAAGTACACTCGAATTCCGTATGTCCTCGTTCTGCGTCGTTATGGTGTGAGGCTTGCCGCAATTTCGTTTGTATGGTGAGTCACATATTTATTGGCCTCAATGTGAACCCAGGAATTAATGACTGGCTAAATGTCAGGTTCCTTTATGATTTCATCGTGTAAGTAGCCTCTGTTTGCGTGTTGTCGTACTTCTCACTGATAGTTCTGTCTTAGCTATCCTGTAAGGCACTTGCAAAAGCTGGCTTAGACGACTCCAATTGAATTGATGAGCAGTTTAGCATTTACTCATCCATAATCATTGACCGGTACATTTTGTCAACTCGCTTGCCATCTCGAAAACTGACTTTGCGGAAGTATCACTGGCGGATCTGAGAATTTGGCGGTTGTCTTCGGATGGAATGTTGTCATCAAGTTAGTTTGTGGTTGTATTACTGTGGTTTTGAGTCTGAACACGACTGATCCTCTATGTATCAAGTCTGTTTTACATGCCTGGCACTCTTGGAGGGGCTCTGATCATTGATCGCTTAGGTCCGAAGTATACCATGGTAAGTAAACAACATCAAGTGTTTGCATTCTTTTCTCATGACACTTTAGATTACAGGGCTGCTCTTGCAAGCCGCCATCGGGTTCATCATGAGTGGAGCCTACGAGCAGTAAGCTTTGTTGACCTGTCTTAAATCTCAACATTGATTCTAGAGAATCAAGTATGACCAGGCACATTGCAGCATTTACAGTGAGTGTCAGATCTAGTATTTCCCAAAAATCTGACTAAATCTTCACCTTTCAATCAGGCGGTATATGGTGTTTTCCTCAGCTTCGGAGAACTTGGTACGACCGATTGGACTCGCGTCTTTCCCCTATTAATGCCAGCGAATAATTAGGCCCTGGCAATTGCTTGGGTTTATTGGCAAGCAAGACCAGTCCGACAGCTGTCCGCGGGCAATTCTACGGAATTGCAGCTGCTGTCGGGAAGATTGGTGCTTTTATTGGTACTTGGGGTAAGCATCTATATAGTAGCCTCTCATTTTCCCCTTTCTGACGCAAAACCCAGTTTTCCCCCCAATAATTGACGGTAACATCGCTTTATGAGTTATGAACTGGTACCTCACGCATCAAGCATGCAGCCTTTGGCGGCCCGTCAACCACAAGGGGCAACACGGGTCCTTTTTGGATCGGTAGCGGTGAGTCCTTTTCTCCAAATCCAATGACTTTTGTTTTGCCGACGTCGGTTCAGGTTTGGCGATTCTTAGTGCTTTAGTCACCTTTGTATTTATCGAACCACTCGATGCAGACTGCATGACGCGCGAAGACAGTGATGTTCGTGCTTAGCCTTCTTTTGGCTCCCACAACTTACCTTGAAATACAGTTCCGTGATTATCTCGAAGCCCACGGGTTCGACACGTCTCTTATGGGCCTCCCTGGCGAAGCGAGCACCGTGTCTAGCGTGGATATAGGAGTTAAGGAGAAAGAGGCATTGGCGGCGTAATTTAATCCAATCTACTTAGGGTTTGTAAATCTTACACGTCAGGTGACCAAGACGCGAACTGGCGAAAGCGGTCAGAGTTCTTCGGAGGGAGTCTGGCGTATGGATACCTGGTGTCATGAGGGTAACGTTTAAAACGTCCCAGTCAGTTGAAATTAATTGCATAGCAAACTATAGGCGTAGACGGTAATACGTTGATGTACTCGAGTGGATAGCCTACTGAAGCTTCCGAGAACAATGTCGGAATCTGCTGATGAGAACGCTGTGTAAATCTATTCATACAATGAGAAGCATCACGTTTCAGCGAATTGGACCCTCCATGCAGTACCGTTGGAAATCGGGACAATGCGTTTGAGAACTTGCCGCTCTAAGAGGAGGTCTCGTCTCTCAAGCACCGAGTTCGGGTTTGTGGATTGACGCAAAAAAAAATTTTGCATCACCTTTGCCTTTGCTTGTTCAGTAAGTCCGGAATATTCCTCGTCGTTCTCAGATATAGCTGTCCTAAGATACTTCGCAATGGCTCTATATACATCGCCGATTTGAACTGGTTTATCACTTGTGGGATGTTCGGCTAAAAATGGTGAAGGAAAGCCTTCTACAAAAAGTGTGATTTGCTGTAGGCCGTTGGCTGTTGCATTGAAAGTATCCCAAAATCGATCCCTGGGTTGCTCAAAGAATCTCCAGGGTTCCTGAAAAGAGGCTGTCAGCTCTTCACTCATCAAAGGAATGTCTCTGCTCCACGGCAAATTGTTTGTGGGAGGAGCGTGAGGAAGGGGAAGCGTCTGAAAGTACGGAGTAGATGGTCCTTCAGATGACTCTGTTGTATGGGACATGGTTGGAGAAGGCGTCGAAGAAGGGGGAGATTGAGACGGCGACCTAGCCACCACAGTATGGCCATAAACTTCGTCTCCATCAATGAATCGGACCCGTCTTCTGCGTATGTCATCGCTTGCAGCATACGTCGTGGCAGACATTGTCCTTCTATTAGCCCGATCTAGATAGTAATACTAAGAAGATCACCCTCTGTGTCAATTTAGTCACCAATGAGGTTGTACATACTTGAATTCCAACGAAACCCTCGCAGATGGTTCGATTGCAGCGCGAAAGGACGAGCTTGGTCGTGATGGTACGCCCAGTGAAAAGACCCTTTCTGGAGAGATGTGCATGTACAGGAACGAGGGCTACAGAATTGAACCTTCCATCCGCCTGCAATTTTATAGCCTTACCTTGACTTTGCGATCACAACAGCACGAAAGCAGCTATAAGTCGGTCGAGTCATCCATCGAGGAGTACTTGGCTCCATAAATTCTCACATGTTTACAAACCAACAAGACGATGTGGCGGGCTACAGCCTTATGTCAGCAGTCGACCTTTGTGTCATATTTACGGCTGACAATGTGGGCGCGCGAATTGTCCATGGTACTCCATTAGAGCTGTTCCCTTCGCATGCTCGCGGCATCATGAGCCCTGAAAAATCTCAATCACCGTCCGGTCTCCATGTCGGCGGACGACACTCCCTGAAGGGTGCTGCCAAGGTTCGAAGTATAAGATGTTCTATGCTGGTGGCCTGCCGACGAGCTGGTCACCCTAGCTATGGGTGAGGCGTAGACGCAGCTAGGCACTGCATGGGCGCTTATTCTGTACAGGGTCTGACCGTCATCGTTATGCAATCGGGCAGGAACGGTAATCATCAGGAACGACATGATAAGGGCCTTTAAGATGTCATCTCATTGCTGAAGTGCCATACCTAAATCGACAAGGGAGCCCACCCCGATGATTGTTCCTTTCTTCAATTCGGACAAAATCAAGTCCGGAAAGACGGAATTTCAAGTCTCAAGACAGCGATGCCGAATGGAAGTCGGAGAGCCTGACTCTGAGTAGTCCTAGTGTGATCAGTGTGATTCAATAACGGTGGGAAGTCCGCAAGATTTGTACAACTAAAGCTCGATAGTCTGATCAATTGGCGTATGCCACATGCTTGACCATGGGCATCAAAGAATTCATTCTGAAAATAGCTGGGGTATAACTATCAGGTGGATTCTAGATCTGCGGCTTTGGCGGGGAAAAATATGGGCGATACTCCGCGGAATACAGGAAAGCACCGATACCTCAGACATCAACACACCGTCTGATGTTACAGCAACTGTCCTCGATTTCGATACTCGTCCTAGTTTCAACACAAGTGCTAGCATAGACGATCTGAAGACTAACGTCTCCAAGTCTGAAAAGCTATCTATATACAAACCTCGAGCCAGGACGCTGCTATTGATATCCATTACGAATAAAACGACGACTTCCATACTTGAAGTACGTGTAACATCGTGGCCGAAACCGAGGACGCCCGCAGTCGGGAGAAAATCCTTATCAGTCAAATCTAACTTTAGGTTTTGCCCATCAAGCTGAGGCTCACTGAATCTTCTATTTCGACCGACTTGGGTAGGAGTGAAGCAGTTGTAACCTGAGTACTCCGTGGACCCAAAGATGTGTTCGGATTAGAATATGCGATGACAGGCAAGACCGCGACAAAGGGGCATCACTACCAGCGAATCCTATTCCACCTTTCTTCTGGAGAACTGACAAAAAAAATAGCATTAGAACTACCAAATTTCGCGGTCAGAGACCGACTCACCACATTGACTACTGTCCCATCTTCCAACACCTGCTTGGTCGGTGCCCACTCGTACCCAGATACCTTGGGCAAAACTACTCGCCATACTGCCCAATATAGCACTCCAAAGGCCAAAATGGAGATGCCGACTAAGCAGTAGCTTCCGTGGAGGCCGAATAAGCAAGTGCCGAGAAGGAGAAGTCTAGACATACAGATAATAAGGCAAGGGAGGCGTGTCGCCGACCTTGTTTGCAGGGCGCAAGAAAGGAGCTACCAGGACTTGATACCATCAATGTGAACATTGGAGACATTGATCAGAATACAAGTTACGCACGGAAGGCCGCGGCTGCAAGGAAGAAAAATGCAAACGGTAGCCAGACTGTTTGTTGGGAATCAAGTCAAGCTTCAATCATCTGACACTGAAGGAAGTATAAACCCTTGAAAGGACGGATAATGTGAGGTTTCTTCCAGCGCAGCCAAAACAGACCCTATGATACGAGGTTGGTATCCTGGCATTCCCTGACAAATGAGTTTAAGTACGCACCAACACGACGAAGAGGTTGACGATCTGACTGGGGTAGCCTTCGACATCGAGAATAAAAGGATAAGCTACCTCTGGAGGAGGCGCAATGATGACAATGGCCTGCCATTTCGACATGAGATGGCATCTGGATGAGACCGATGACATGATGACAAGTGACGCACGGAGGGAATGAGATGGATGATCAAGCCAGGTAAAGGAGACTTTCCCGTGGGCCAGTTAGAAGCCCATAGCCTGTTTCCGAATGGTAAAGGGACTCCTTCTTTGGCAAGCTCTGCGAGGGCACAATGAATGGTGGATCGAAAGTGAGAACGTCAACCGTACCTTGATTTACTCTGGCTGCCGTGTAAGTCTGGGAATATCTTTAAGACTTGAATCATGAATATAGTATCATATTTACTTACCACGGTGACTATGTTCCCAAGAGCGCTATCGAACGCTCAATCAGACGACTAGGACGTAGTTACATAGGCTGGTGAACTGATTTTCCTCACCTCAGTGCGACAATAGCGGAAAGCGCTTTCTCAGCTTCTTCTCCGAATACCTTTCCAAAGAACAGAGAAGCAACCGTCACGCCCGATTTCCTGATTTCATCCTTACTCGCGGCACTTGATATCAAATTATCAGCAGTTCAGGCTCGTAAGAACTGACGCAAACGTACGCAAAATAGGCAATATTTGCTAGTAAGTACAACGACGCACAGATACCAAGTCCTAATGGAGCAGCGATCTTCAGAGTACGGACTGGGTTTTTCACCTCATTCATGACATAATTTACATTCTGCCATCCGCTGTAAGCGAAAAGTACTTTGAACGTAGCGGTGGCATACTGAGCAGTTGGACATGTGATGTCAGAGGCAGTATAACGAACGCCGCCAAATTCTGGACGTACGTCATTGCTGCTATGCGAGCTCTCAGCAAAAGCATTGTGGAAATTGGCATGGGGATTTTCAATGCGCGTTTTGCCAGATACGACGACCCAACCTTGAAGTCGATGGCACGTGAGGATACATGTCAGAAAGGACAACCAGGAACCGTACCTGTCACGACAATGAAAAAAAGGATGACGATTTTGAAGACACTCAGGGCCTGTGGTGGGGGGTTTCTTTGCGAATGCACATTGCAAAGCCGATATGACTTACGTTCATGAGTAAAACTCCGAGCCTTGGAGTAAGACCATGGAGGAAAGTAGCAAAGAATATCACTAAAACCGCACACGATTGATTAGTATATGTCGTTAATGGCTTGCATGAAGATGTACCTCCGAGTGCAATGCCTCTCACAGCCCATCTATCGGCAGCCCGTCCAGCCGACGCCAAAATGCTAAATTGCTCCAACATAAGCGAAAGGCGTAATATGATGCAAAAATATGGACTTGTCCGCAAATACCTAAGAAACAATGCTCAGAGGTAAGAATCACAGCACTGAATGAGCAGATGGAAATAAGGAGAATGACTTACGATACATCCAGACGCAGTGAAGCCTAACAGGATAGCATTTGTGGCAAAGATGACGGTCGCCAAGAATTTAGGCTTCTTGTACACCGCCTCAAGATAGACCTTTTCACCACCAGACCGAGGAAACATGGTACCATATTCAAGCCACACGAAGAGTCCGCAGAACGAGAAGACAAAACCGAGCACCCAGAGCATCAGAGAGGCACCCACGGAACCAACCGAAGAGAGAATTGAGGACGGCGTTGAGAAGATCCCAGTTCCAATAATGCGGCCCACACTGATGAAAGCGAGTGAGCTATTTTCGCGAGGAAATCAGTCGACGACACACACATTAACATCGTGCAAGTGAAGACACCAAGATGCCGACCCATCCCTCCAGCTGTATCTAAGGCAAGGTACGCAATGAGCAAGACTTCAGCAACAGAGATAATTTCCAGTGTAGCACATACCTTCTTCGAATGTGAGCTCCCCTGGGTTGAGCTCATCCAACTCTAACTCTGAGGCGTTAACTAGGCCGACGTCCACCGACTTCTCTGCGTAATGAGCCTTCTCAGACATCTTTGGATGAGCCGCACAAAGGAGAAGGGGTTCGAAGACCTCCACTAACTGCCGACGAAGAGGTTTATAGCGGCCCAGAAGTGCGTAATTTTGGCTCGAGATGGCGAGGCTTATCTTGACATGGACACTTGCGTGATAGAGCCCTATTTTTGTTCATTGCGTACCCGCTTATCGGACCACATTTAGAAAGGCGATTAGCTATAGTGTAGGGTACTTACTTTCTGAGTAGTGCGAGACGATATCTCGCTCCCCGTCGAGAGGCTTGGAAGATGACAAGGCTTATGCCGAAGCCTGAGTACTGCGACTATTTCAACCTTCCAAGGTCGCTCACGTCTTGACGCAATTTGCGTGTTAGACAGGATGAACAATATGAGCATTGAGCAGTATGGGAAGCATTGTCAGGTGGAAGCGAAGAGTGAGCTGGCGAAGGCGAAGTCCAATTGAATGGTGGGATTGATAGAGTTCATTGATCGATTCATTCGCCATTCCGTGTGAAGGTCGCGTGCTCTGAATTTCAGCACGTGCCGACGCGTCGAGGACTCGTCACTCGTTGAAGCGGTTAGCCCCGTATCCCTCCTGAGACTTGCAAGTTCGAGCTCACGGCAAAAACATTAAATATGACCTTGGTTTGCTTAGGTATTCAAGACTATGCTCACCACGACAGGAGGAACTGATGGATTGACCCAGCCAACAGTCTGCGCCATAGCCTGATGCGGTTTGAAAATACACAATATTTTCCGTATCGTACTACTCATGGAAAGGGAGTCAGGAATAAAACAGCTGAGAGTAAAAACCGACATCAACTCGTCCATTCGTCATCAGGTGGTGGAACAGGCCTGCAAGTTGGAGAGAAGACGATTGGAATTGTGGCTTGGGCGCCGTTAGTGACACCTTGATCAGTAGGACTGTCCATTTGGGTGCAGGTAATTGCTGCACGCATTAGAGGAAGGGATCCTGTCAAAATTATAACGGTTGCCAAAAGGCATCATCCGATTTTTCTTCCTGAATGATTGTTCACGTCCCCAAGAGGCCGAGGGTATACGACTCGACGAAGTGGGACATTGGCTAGGGTGAGGGGTGTTTCGTTTCCAAGACCGAGTTTTGTTGAATGATTTTTGGAATACTTATGCTTGGGTCCAGCAGTGTCTGGACGATAAGGGCTCAGTATCAGGAGTTGTGGAAGGACATCGGCGGGATTCGTAAGAGATAGTCGCAACACGTCGTCGTCGTGATAGTCCACGTCGACAGGAGGAAGGGGAACAGATCGCACCCTAGGTGCATGCTGAATACTGTTGTCAGAAGACATAGTGCTAGGGAAAATCAGCACCCATGTACTTGTGGACATGAAGAAGCAGTGCGCGTACCGTTGCAGGAGGCGGGGGTTAGAGTGGTCAAGGTTCTCTCAACAAGGGCTGTTCGATGGGGGCGTTGGTCAGAGAAAATTGATCCCACGTAGCCCGTTGATAGACGGAGACTTTCAAACTCAGCATTATTGTTAGTGGCCTCGTGCCGCCATAGAAATTAAAGAATAACCTTCGCGGGACGTCTGGCCTGCGCCCCAGCACTTATTTTGGGAACAAGGATAGGCCAAAAGACCGCTTGATCAACTTGCTAGAAGCCCAAGTATCATATGGAGACTTCAGCGGTCTCTTGTCAACATCCGATGACACCGCTCTTTTATCACCTCGGATTTGGCTTCAAATATCCAATGTATTGGATGGGCGCTTAGATCATTGCCGATTGTACCCGGAAAATCGTGGGCCTATTTCGATTCTTAGGATATGCAAGGAAATGGGTCAGGTATCACATATGTTTACAACACTCGAGACATTGAGACCGAGTATGTACTTTCATCTTCCGTGTGACTGAATAGTCATCTCTAGGCTTCGTTTTCCTCTGCCCTCGTAGGTATTCGTAAATAAATCGGGAGGCTATTGCATTCAAGTGACTCGGAGGAAGACGGATTTCGATAGTCCCTCAGCATTCTAGCATTCCATTCGAAAGGATCATCCTTTTCATGTCGTGTTAGGCAGGAAGCGGATAGAATCTGTCAGGAGCTCGCGCACCGAAATTAAGTGCACTGGCCTTTGCTTGGCTTGGCATCAGCAGGACCGACGCTTCCTTGAAGCTTCTAGTGTCGCGTGTGCGTAGATGCGACGCAGAGATGTCTCGAATAGCTTCTAGCAGCTGGATCGCTAGTCGTCAAAGAGGAATACTTCATGTTGGGAGATTAAAACCCAGCCCGGACCCTGGCGACTGCTCTTGACCGAAGCTACCTCGTTCATGGACCCTTGCGTGGAACTGGGTCAATGTCCGGACGTTGTCGCCAACTTTTAATTGGGTGAAGATATCGTGTCGACTTCGCAGCCGTTTAGCTTTTAGAATCGATTTATCAACGACAAAATGCAGACGTGGCCCGTGATACTAGTACTTTGAGGACGATAAGCAACACGTGTTGTAGAGTGAGAAAATACGACCTCGGAAGACACCCTGCTGAGACCGCACACGGGGGGGCGAGAAGACAAGAACAAGATCCGGAAGAGTAGGAAACACACAGAAAAATTTCCCTGTAGACGAGAAGCTCGAGATTCATGCAGGGTCGAGATGGGTGTAGTAGGAAACTTCAGCCCGGAATCAGATTCAGGAACGGCGCACGGCCAGATTGAAGTCTATCCGATATCGTGATCGAGCGGTCCCGGTTTGTGGCCAAGCAGCCTTGGACGGATTGACGGCCGTTGAGAGATTCGAGTCTTCCACCACTATCAACGGGCGCTAGAGAAACCTCGGAAATGTTACAGGGGCGCCATGAGAGGACGCACTCACAACAACATTGAAACGATGGTCCTCAATCCTGTCACTCCAACGAGTAGACGTGGTCCTTCCAAACATCAATCAAGACGCCGACAAGGTCAAGCTCCGAAAGTCATGCATGCATGCGTAAGGCGTGTTGGAAGGAAAAAAGAGAAACAATGTAGACAAAAAGAGCGCGGATATTCAGGGAGCAGGGAGTAACGTACGCCGCCGCTCGGGACCTGAGTAAGCCGAGGTGGTTTGTCCTGCTGCGCATTGCCCGTCGAAAAGGGCGTGTTGCAAGAAGGACTCGAATTTTCCCCACTAGCCAGCAGCAGACCACGTCCGTGCCATGGTCGAACGAAACCCGGTGGTCGTCTAGGAGGCATACCGATAGACAGCAGTGGAGGTAAGAGCTAGAGGGAGTGTAAAGAAGCAACGCACTTCCCCGACTTCATAAGGCTCAAAAATTGACGATTTGAATTCAGCCTCGTGTTGGTCAGCTGAGAACGCCTACCTTCGCAACGTCCCAGGCAGTCTCACCTTCGGGCACTTTTAATTTTAAGCTTTTGACAAGGTGGGAAGGGGCAAGGGAGGTGGAGGCATGTCCGGACCGTACCTGGTAAGGGTATTCTCCTTCTCAGACGGGGAAATAATGTTGTAGTAGAGGAATATATGCCGGGGTGCAGGCTGCGTAGGGGCGAAATCGCACTTTCACGTCAGTTGGGCTCTGTATTCGAGCTTTAAAGATCCAATAAGAGTCCATTCGACAGCGTTTCAAGGGAGTCGAAAGCCTGGTTTTTATATGTCGGATTTGGATTTCAACTCTAAAGCACAGAAGGATGTGGTAAGACGGTGATTTGAAAGGGGATCCAAAAAAGGAGAGCCACCACAATTGGTCCGAGCAATTCCTAAAAAGGCGGGAGAATGCCTCGTTTGCTGTCGGGGAAATGGAAGAGATGTGTCCTCTAACGCAGCAGAGCAAAGTCATATAGCAAGGCACGCGCCAAGCACGCGTTCTGAAGGGGTTCATTCCTTTCTCCAGTACGAGCAGTGACAGTTCGAAGGGGGTTTTTGGGTGAAATGATGCCAAACGATGCGATCAGAATCTTATTGCTTGAAATATCGGCGGTCTGGGTGAAACGAAAGCAACCACCTTGGTTGTGAATTGTTGAGAATGGCACCACCCGCGGCTTGGAAGAAGAGATCGAGCGTTAAGCTTTTAAGCACGCGTTAGACGTGCTCTGACTGCAGAGAGAAGAGAAGCATCAGTCGAGGTGCACTGGGAAGGAGAGCAGAGAGAACAAGCATCGAGAAAAACACGGACTCTAGCGAATGTGGACACCCAGATCTCTCCTGGTCGTGACTGTGAAGGACAGGAAGCAAGAGACATACGCAGTCTGTTATAATGAAGTTCCGGATCAGACGTCGCTTGATGTGCACGACAGGACTGGCTGGCTGTTTTGTGTTACTCAGTCTGCATATAGGCAAAAGGACATGAAGATTTCGATCAGAGAGGTTCGAGATATTGACTTGAAGTGCCGCCGGGTGGAGGACGCAGAGCAAAATGGAGCCAGGTTCCGAGTCCCGGGTGCGAGTATATTTCAAAGGGTGATGGGACGTTGTGTCGCAGCTTCGAGTCAGAAGTATATAAGATAGCTTCGTGTCGATTTTGGATTTGTACTCTCGTCTCTACCAGCAAGAGAGTTAAGACTGGGAGGACGCTGGGGCGTTTCGAGAAACGACGAGGGTGAGCTGACCATCTCAGATCCAGTTCCAAGCACAGTCAAACTAAGTGTCCAAGGAGCATACAGCATACGCATACGCCCTCAGAAGCCGCAGAAAACAAGAAGCCTCGCGTCCTAGGTCCTAGGGAATTCGGCAGAAGAACTCGAAAGCTGGAAGTCATGAAGGAAAGGGCAAGAGCAACGACTCGAACTTTGCCAGCCAAGACTCCGGGACTCGGTTCCTCACCCGATCTCGATTATTTTCGCGCTAAAATTAGGCGAGTTCCGAGTTCCGATGATGGGCTGATGTCATGCCGTAAGCGGCTGCAAAGATGGGTGTTAGGGGGCCTTTCAAAAGTCGCGCCAAATAGTTCCTGCTATTCGCGCGATACCAAGGAACTTGGGAAGGCCAAGGTCAGGCACATGAAGGATCACCGGTGCACCACTGACGCTTTGGACTTGGGATTTTGAGTTCGAAACGTATGATGCTTGTTTTGAGAGGAATTCATAAATTTGATTGATAAACGACTTTGAGATTCATACAAGTTTGCCAGTGGCGTTGACTGTGGATGTCCTCTTGGGCATGAGGCGGATTCAGAACGACGAAGAGGTATCTATAATTTGGGGGCGGTAAAGAATCTGATCGCAGGCATATGTAAGATGAACTGCTACTTACAGCGACAGTGGAATATCGAGATTGCCTCGCTCAAATTTCGGTTTTGATAGGATGAATGCGGAGACGGGTGTTTTCATTTCGTTCCCAGAGACCAATAACGTTGAGTCGATTCTAAAGCTGATTCATTTGGGGATTTCATGTCTTCGTCTTTGCTGACTTTCATGTTTCTTGCCGGGGTAGTGATGTAGAAGCCGTCATGAAACTGCTTTTGACCTTCAGAGTGATAGGTAGAACGTGCGTAGCAGGCCTCCCTTTCTTTCATTCGATTCGTATATTTAGCTCTCAGAATTTGTAGGTTCCAAGGTTCGTACGACTTTGAATGAAGTTCCAGCGTAGCCAACACACGTCCCAAACGACGCAGCCCTGCAAGCAGGGTCCAGGGCAAAGCTGTGCAACCTCTTCAGGGATGGATGGCCAAGGAAGGCTAGGCTCCGACGAAGAAGGCACGGTATCTTTTTTTCTTACTCATTGCCAAGTACGTACAATCAGAGCAACGGCAGGCAGAAAATTTATGTATGCACCTGGTCATATGAGGAGATTTTCGTGTAAGAGATACTTGGGGACGCAAGACGACCAAGATGAACGCCGAGATGGAGGCTGGGAAGGTGTATATAAGACAAAATGGAAAGAGGGTGGTAGGCGTAGTGCCCCCGGAGCACCGCAGGGTCCTTCGTCATCGCCACTTCCTTCCGCGGCAACTCTTTTTTCCACACCTCGACATACGTCGTCCTCCCTCCTTCGAGAACATACCTCGCTGACGAAGTTCTCCCGAGCAACGGGCCACGTCCTTTTCTTCTACTAACGACCACCTCTGTACACTACGACCCACGACCACCGTTACGCTCACGACCCCCTCTGTGCTCCCATCTCCACCACGTTCCGTCCCACGACGTATAAGCTTTCAGAGGCACCCTGCTCAGCCTCCATTGGTCAATTATACCCGTTGTACCCCCTCAAATAACCGATTGGTCGCACCGCGCTCTCTCCCACCGCTCTCCCAGCTCCCCATCATCCCCACCGGCCAACTGTCCCGTTTCCCCCTACGCACACTTGCGCGGATTTCGCTGTTGGGCGCACGAAGCCAGTTCGTCAATCTCCTTGGGCAAGGCAACGCAAGGACGCGCGCTTAGATTCGGATCGACTGCTCGAGCCACGCTAGCGACAAGGAAGCCAGAAGCAGCCCGGGTGGCAGCGACGACGTCACGATGACTTTCAGACCTGTCAGTACCATTTTCGTCTTCGTCGTTGTTCTGTGTCCTCCCCCTCTCTTCCTCTTCTCCTAGTCGTTCTTTGTTGTTCTCGCCGGTGCATCGTCTTGGTATCGCCATGAGTTGGGATGAACGGAGCTGAGCGGGTCCAGCGAGGACAGGAGTTGACCGAGTTGTCTCATCTTCCGCCTTTGTCGTTGGACGTTCGTTGCTGACTCGCTACAATTCTCCTGCTTTCATACAGTTCGAAGTCTCAGCGCCTCACATCATCTATGCCCTCCTCGGAGCTTTCATCGTGCTGGTAAGCCTCAATTTCCGGATGTATCAAGGCGAAGTTGGACTGATGCTTTCTCATTTTTCAGTTTGGCATGTTCTCGCTTTTCCTAAGGGAAAGGGTACGTAGCTCCTCAAGCAATCTATTCGAAACCGTCTCAATTCGAGTCCATTGTAGCTGTACGTTGGAGAGGCGATATGGGCTTTCATCTTCGGGGTGATAATAGGTACGCCACTTGCATGCATATATGCTTCCAGCCATCCCTTTACTCAATCTTCCACTTTCTCCCCAGGCCCATACTGCGCTGGCATTTTCGACCCGCGCTCATGGGCATCCTCCCAACAAAGCTCCGACAACCAGATAACACTCGAATTCACCCGAATCGTCCTAGCAATCGGCGTCTTCGCCATTGGCGTAGAATTACCCAAGGCGTACATGAAGAAGCACTGGAAAAGCTTATTCTTCCTCCTTGTCCCGGTCATGGCCTGGGTACGTCTTCCTTGCCTTCCAATGACATCTTTGAGCTAGGGTAACTGACGTTCTACACATAACAGGGCTGGTTCATCTCCGCAGCTCTCATATTCGCACTCATCCCGGGTCTCAACTTCCTCTCCTCCCTCGCCGTAGCCGCGTGTCTTACCCCGACCGACCCTATCCTCGCTGCCGCTGTCGTGGGTGGCAAATGGGCCGATAAGCATGTCCCCGCACACATTCGGCACCTGCTCGCCGCGGAGTCGGGGTGCAACGATGGTGCTGCCTTTCCATTCCTCTACATGGCGCTGTACTTGACGATCGACGACACCACGGGGCGTGCGATCAAGGATTGGTTCCTCTCCCTCTGGCTATGTGAGTTAAACTAGCTCTCGCCTGTGCTATGCGCATATAGCTCCTGTGTGGTCAATCTTACTGACTTTTGCAGACCAGGTCATATTGGGCGCCGTCATCGGAAGCCTGCTAGGCTATGGCTTCCGGCACCTCATGAAGTTCTGCCAGCGGCATGACCTCATCGACCGCAATTCCTACGTCGCGCAATACGTCTCCCTCACCATGCTCACGATTGGCGTCACCACGCTCCTCGGCTCGGACGACCTCCTCTCGGCCTTCTTCTGCGGCACCGCGTTTGCGTGGGATGGGTTCTTCAACAAGCAGACAGAGGAGAGCGTGTTCAGCAGCGTCATTGACACGCTGTTCAACGTTGCTGCCTTCATATACGTCGGGGCGTGGATGCCGTTCAACAAGTTCCAGGATGCGGAGCTGACGCTGAGCGTGTGGCGGCTCATCGTGATTGCGATCCTGGTCCTCCTGCTTCGAAGGTTGCCCATCATGGTTGCACTATACAAGTTCATCCCGGATATCAAGACTTTCCGCGAGGCGCTCTTCACAGGCCACTTTGGTCCCATTGGGATCGGAGCCGTCTTCATCTCCACCCTTGCTCTGGAGGTGCTGGAGAATGCGCATAGCAATGCCGATTCGGACGCGTCCGTACACCGTGCTCCGAATGCGCAGACGCTGCTGCTGGAGCAGACCATCCAGCCTATTGTAGCTTTCATGGTTCTGTGCTCTATCACCATCCACGGGCTGTCCATCCCCAGCTTCAGCTTAGGAAGGAGGGTGCACAGCGTGTCCAGGACGTGGTCGAGGAGAGATACGGTTGGAAGCACCCGCAATCGCTTACCGGAATGGGCCAACCAAGCGAGGATGGTGACAAGGGCGGAGGACGTGATTGTCAATCGCGATCCTGGCGCGGAGGCCGTCGACTTGGAAAGAGGCGACTTGGTGTTGGAGAAGGAGAAACAGGAGCTGGATGAGAAGGAGAGGGAGAAGGAGGAGCGGAATGGGAGCTCGAGCGGCGGGACGACCGCTGCTGGAAGCTTGGATGAGGATGAGGGTGAGGATGAGGAAAGTCGGACGGAAGAAGGGATGGAGGAGATGGAGGCTAGTGGGCTTAGTGGCGATACAAGGGTGGGCGGGTATGCGCCTTCCGCTGGTGCTCCCCATACCAGGTTCATCGAAGGTGATGTCGCCGCTACAGCCCCTGCTGAGACGCCCTTGTCGACCAGCGAGCAAGCCCACCTGTGGCGTCATCCACACCCGCATCCTCACCCTCCCTCTCAAGAGCAGCCAGAGTCACCGCTCCGTCCACAGCCACGTCCTCAACAAGCACCTCAACCACATGAAGCCGAAGAAATGGCAGCGGAAGCAGAGGAACAGCAATCTGCGGAAAAGGGAAAAGAGAAAGAGAAAAAGCATGGGTGGATCCAGTATCACCTGTGGCCGCACAAACCGCTATCCATTCCGCAGGCTGATAGTCAGGTGCCGCCTGATGGGTCTGAGCAGGTGCGGGAGTGGTTGGAGGGGCATGAGAGGGTTATTGAGAGGAGGGTTGGACCAGGAGATGAGGTGGGTGTTTCATTTTGTTTTGGTCCTTTCTGGCACCATACTTGTGTGCTCTGGCCATCTTTTCCGTCTCAAATTTTCTGGGTCCACGGTTGCTAACATGCACTTTCTTTCAGGTCGAGGTTACCGTCATTCATGAACCAGATCCATCTGTGCGGACGAAATGGCGAGGCAAAGCTCATGAGCTGCATCAAAACGCTGAAGAAGTTGGCCACGTCATCAGTCGGGAGCTGGAGAGGCTGCGATCCCTGGCAAGGGATGCAATGAACCCCTCTCCGTCGAGGAGAGAGCAATCATCTGATAATGGAGAGTCGAAGAAGGGGTCGAGGGCGCCGTTGAGGTTGTTTAGGAGCTCGAGCTCTTCTGACTCTGGGAAGGACGTCAAGGGCAAGGAGAGGCAGAATGAGACGCGCAGCCGAGACGTGAAGCAAGACGATCAACAGATATCCGTTTTGTTGTCTAGGGCAAAGCAGGCGGAGTTGGAGGAGAGGCGGCGTCAGCAGGAGCGGCAGGATCAAGAAGACTTCGACAATCGTCGACAACGGGACCATGAAGACACAGCTGTTGATGACGACGAGGATGAGGAAGCATGGGCATCTGACCCCGACTTCGACGATTCAGTTGCTCTTGGAGGCGGCGCATCCGTTCCAGTCAAACTTTCACGCACTGGCAGCAAGTCGTCCAAACATTCTCATCCACAACGTTCTGGTCATGCCTCTAACCCGCAAAGGAGGCGAAGGGGGATCTCTTCAAGGCGGGGGTCGATTGATCCCGAGCAGATTAGAGGACGACCTGGTGCTGAGGAGTTGGGAGCGCCTGTATCGTCCTCTGCTGCACCTGCAGCTGGCACCACTTCATCTTCTATTCTTTCTGCGTCGTCGTCTCCAGCACCGCAATCGCCACAGCTGTCACAGCAAATGCCACCTCGACCTCATCAGCCTGTTCAGCGTTATCCTTCCGGACCAGTGCGACCTCACACGTCTTCTGGCGTGTCTGGCAGCTCGAGGTCGTCCAGTGCAGTCTTCCCTGCTCCGTCGTCACGCCCTGGAATCAGGTCTCGACCTGGCACGGCCGACTCGTTGAGGAACAATAGGGTTGATAGCATCCGCTTTGCGCATGGTACTGGGAGTCGACGGGGAACTCCAGGCCACACCAGGGAGAGCTCACCTGCGAGGAGCGTAAGGTTCGTGGATGAACCTCGCACCCCTGATAGTTTGGGAGGCAGGGGTGAGATTGGTCAGGTTACTGCGTTGGCTGATAGTCCGGTTGAGGAGAGGGAGACTGGTTTGGGGAGGGATATCAAGGGATAAGCAAGTTGCTTTGCTTACTCTTTGCTGGATGGATGACGATACCTCTCATCTGGTTCGCGTGTGCTCTTCCTTTTCATGTCTAGTTTTTCATCTACCGTTTTTCTTGCATTCATCTGTCACATCTCATTTTTTCTATCCGCATCCGCTATCATCGTCATCGTCGTCATCCACAACCAAAATTCGCTGCTGCGCATCATTTCTTCTTCACACTGCTTGTATAGATTATATGCCTCATCTTCATTATCTCTCGCATTTGCTTCGTATATTCTTACTCACTTGCTTGTATATATTCTGCGCGGAATACTTACCTACGGATTCATACACTCTGTTCTACTTGAAATCTTGTGCGACTTTTCGACCGCTCACTGTTTACTTTCTATTCTTCCAAGCTATCGTTGTCCGTACGTACTAAAGTCCTTCAATTGCACTTGTTCATAAAGTCCCTAAGATGATTGTCTGCCAGTGCCGTGTTCCATTTAAAGTCTTCCTAGCCTTGACTGTCTAACCTTCTCGTGCTTCACCTTTGTTTTCATTCTTTGCAAGAACTATCTCGAAATCGAAATCACCTTCAGAAACCGCGTTACTGCTCTCCTTATGACCCTCTCTTGGAGGAGTAGAAGAACCCTCGTTAGCATTTTGAACTGGGCTAGTGGATCTGGCAGATGGAGAGTGTCTTTGAGTCCTGCAACAAGCTTGAACTTGGAAGTACTTACCCCGGATGATCCTTGTGAACATCTTGGGTTGGGAGGGAGGATGACCTGGCATCACGAAGACAAGATCAAAGACAAAAACCACGTAGAACACGGAATCTCTTTACTCAGGACGATCCTTGTTGTCGTCTGCAGCAGCGGATGAACTAGTATCGCGACCACGGTCAGGCGTAAGCAATTTAGGAAGAAGTTCTCGTTTCTTACCTAGATTCAGAATTCTGAGCGTCGGTTGTTGGTGCAGGGTCAGGGGACGACCTGGCACCATAGTAGCTAATCAAGAATGTGTTAAAGAGGCAAGTTGAGATCACTTACCCAGAGGCATCGAAATTCATCCGTGCGTTAGTAAAGAAGTTATGAAATTCGCTGGAACTCATTCTTGTTATCTTCGCTCCGTGGCAATAGAACTCATTGAGAGTTTCGCTTGTCTTTGGCCCTGCTTGAAAGCTCTTGAAAAATTCCTCCGCTTGGGGGGATATATCCCTCGTACTGCCTGTGGTAGTACCGGTATGTTTGGATTTCTGTCGTCTTCGCTCTCCTCCTTGGCCTTGGTCAACAACACGAGTGTATGATGACCTTTGAACGTTACTGAAGGTGCATCCGTGCAGCTGTACGTTTGATGCATTTTGGAAGAAAGTGACAGTCCTCCGAGTCGTGTTATTGGCATCCGGTGCTGGTGACTCAGGCTGAGGGTATTCGTACGCAGGTGGGGGATCTTCTGCTTGAGTTTCAGCTTCAGAGCCACTCGAATAGTCGTCGTCTGAGGTTGGTGGTGAGTTATTCTCGAGTCGTTCGACGGGTCGAGAGAACAGGAAAAATATGTCGTCGATGAACTGAGAGATTATTTGACCCATGATGAAGTGCGACTGAGAGAGAGCGGGAGTTGACTGGAGATATTCTAAAGAGACGAAGAGATTGATATACCCAATAGTGAGTCACAGAAATAGTATTCCCATCGAGGCAATGCGCCATGTGTGCGCCCCGAGGATCGATGTATATGCAATTCAGGGTAGACCTTACGCTAGTGCGAGGCTATTGCACTGTTCCTTCACAGCCTAACCATAGGCGATGTCGCCCGTTTTGCGTCCCTATCTTGGCAAGCTGTCGACGTAGACGACACTTTTGATCGGCGGATTCACGTCCTCTCGTTTCCTTCTTGGTTTCCTTGCGTTAGGTTAAGGTAGCTTCTGAAAGGATCGCCAATGAAAAAGATCAAATTATATGGCTCTTGCGGCTATAGGTCACAACGTGTTTGCCAACGTCCTCCTTTCCGTAGTGCTGAATGGCTCAAGATAATTTCAACTGTCTGACATCTATACACTAAGTCCTTGGTCCGTGATTCCTAACATCCGCTCAATCTTATAGTAACTTTGGCTATCTACTTTCTCACTTCCCACTTGGGCGTTCCTCTTCAGTAGGGACTTCGACATCGCTTGTTGCATTTTCCGGACCTGCTTGAATAACGTTCTCTTCATTGCTATCTCCGAACGGGTCGAACTTGAATGGAGGTCTATGTTGGAATCGAAGGGCAGTCAGTAAGATTTCATGCAGATTCAGAAGAAACAAATCCTACCGAGAACTCCCCGCGTTCATTTGTGAAATATGACGATGCGAGGAGAGTGCAAACAAGGAGCGCACTCTCTCCACTTCTTCTCCTTCGTCGTGAGGATATTCACCCTTCCTATTGATTACACGTTGCGCTGTATGAGGCGCCTGTTTACCCACAGGGGAATTGCAATTGAAGGATGCGTCTCTGACCACACCCGGTCTTTCAGATGCAAAAATAGTGACTGGTCCGTTGACGACGCTGAATGTACCACCGCAGATGGTCAGATTTTGCGAGTTTGGGAACATCGCGTCGATAACCCGTCGTCGCTCATCAGGAGCTGGTATTGGTGGTTCTTTTGAATATTCCGGTGGTCTTTCAGCTTCATCGTCGCACATCTGATTCGCGACAGACGGGGATGGGGATGAAGATTTGCGGGGTCGAATTGGTCGAGAGAATGTATCACCCATTTCAGGACTGGGAGAGAGAAAATAAGAGATAGTTGGGGAAATTAAAGCCTCATTTCTCGACTTTATATACTCCTCACACGAATGACTCACAGTACTAGTGCACCAAGAGTTGGGCTCTGTGGCTGTCAAAGAAGAACTAACTTTTTACGTAGTCTGTGCCGAGGTCGCTTCGGCGATCACCGATTTGCGGCTGTGCTGCCGAACATAGCCGATTCAGATGGGCCTTGTCGGTTTGCCACCATCAACTTTGTCATTGTCGCTTTTCCGCATGCGCGACGCGTTCAGCCCTTTCATTTTTGGCCCACTGTTGGTGGCCTTTAAAGCTGCTATTGTGGCTCGGAGTATACATAAAGATGGGCCCACTCATCGTTCTCCAGGACATACTTCCCTATCCTGTTATCACTGCCACTCACCACGATGCTCCAGTCTACGTGGCGAACCCTCCGCCGCCTTAAACTTGTATTACGAGTCGTGAGATGGAAGAAGCCCACAGCCCTCGAGAATTCGTGGTCTTTCTACGAAGAATCTGTGCAGGATGACGTTTCCGTTTTCAACCCTCCTCGTCCCGTAGCTGAGGAAGAGCCACAAAGCTGTGTTGAATCTGCAGGGGTCGAAGTCGCCGTCCTGGACTCTTCCCAAGTTGAACGACATCTGGCTACCCTCGCTCAATCGAACTCTGTCGAGGACCTTTCATCACCGCCCACCCCTTCTTCACTTCATTCTAGTCAAATTTTCGCGATTCCTGAAGACGACTCCTCTCCTTCAGAACCCTTTGTGACGCAAGGTGGTTGGGGTGTTACTCTCGAGACGGCCCTCAAACATTTGCTCAACGACACCAATTCTTGCTCCATAGGATGTCTACCAGATCCTTCTGCTCTGTCTCTTCAATCACCTTCGGACAATCGTGAAGGCATTTCAAGCTTTGATCGACATCTTGATATTTTTGAAATTTCTGGACTAGATGATGCGCATACGCCTGCGGACGAAGTTGACTCTGGTCTGGCTCTGGACAACGGAGAGGGGGCTGATTCGTGGATAGTCAACGAAACTACTTCTTGGGACGCCGCACCACCGGATCCAACTATACCGCATCCGCTCGCTGATGACCAAGGCGAACCGGAAAGGTCGTCGGATGCTGAAATCGTACCTAACGAAACAGGACCCTCAGTAACGTCAATCCAGCGGGCCTTGTTCTCAGCCGATCTACAAGTTGAGTTGATTGGCGAAGGTTGCTCTGGTAGCGTCTACAAGGTCACTCGAAACCACTGGCTTTGGCAAAAACGCGTTCAAGCTGTCAAATTGATCTATCTGAGTGGCGAAGACGAAGACGATCTGCGGGCGTATGCACAGGAGGTTCGGACGCTCAAGGAGTTGTGGTCTCACCAGGCGCACCGTTCCAGAGTAGACGATTCGGTTCTTCGCCAAGATGACCCTCTTCATGGTCTGCAACATATCGCTAAATTTTCCTCTTTGGACAAATTCGTTGGGCTGTGCGCCGACCAATATTTGTACACAATCATGGCAAGTCTCGACTCTCGTTTCACACGTCGTCAATGATCTGACTCATGCGCAATCTCAGGAATATTACCCAATGACATTAGCTGCGTTTCGAGGACAAGTAACTAGTGATGACCTTGCACTTCCGTTCATCGTTTGTCAAATAGTGAGCACTTCGAAGTCCTGATCTGAAATGTTAATTGAGTGCTTCTAGACAAAAGGTCTTCGTTTTCTCCATTCAATCGGTATTATTCATATGGATATCAAGCCGGAAAATATCTTCGTTTCTGAGAACGGTGATTGTGTTATCGGTGACTTCGGTGGAAGCATTTGCGATCCTGCGACTCCAGTTCACGATTACCGCAGCTCGCGAGGACTCGCCTTCTGGACACCTGGTTACGTTGCACCAGAGTCGATGGATGTAAATGATCCTAGAGTTAACCATCTGTCTGATATATGGAGCTTGGGTGTAACGATATATGATTTGGTCGTTTCACCTCCTATATTTGACCACAACTTGACATATAGCGAACTCGGACTAGAGCCGTTCAAGATGGCGCATATGATGAACATTCACGGATGCCCTCCGCTCATATGGTTTATGGTCATCGGGGTATATCCAAGCTTCTAAACGTCATTTTCGATGAATGCTGACACCTTTTTATCGCCTCAGATGTGTGAAGAGCGTCCAACAGAAAGATGGAACTCGGAAAAAATCTTAAAGTTCCTCAGCAGGAATCTTGGGTGTGTCTTCATCTTATCGCCATTTTTTCAAAACTTTGATACGACGATTATCTGTTTTAGACCAATGCCAACTCGGTCGCGTAAGTACACGTTCACAAAACACCATCATGTTCTCATTCATTTCGATCCCATCTTAGCGCTTCTTAGGTATAATCTCGACTCATCCGATCATTATCCGTCTGTATGTCAACCGACTCGAAAGGCGAATCAACCCCAAGAATCAAACGCCGCCCTCATCAAGGATATTGTTGGACGAGATATCCATTCAACACCAAAAATCGACTCCTCCTACATATAATAATAGACGATAATAAACACCTTAATCTTTTTCTAATCATTGCATTTTTATGTGAATTTTCTCGTTTGAGGCCTTCCAGCTTGCTTCCTTGCTAAGACTCCCACCAAATCTCAGCCTTTCCATATTCTCAAAATCTTATCGCGAGTCGCTCGTTCAGGAATAGTGCCAATTATAGACGCAGGGACTTGGCAAGTTCTTCGATCACTGCTTGTGTCGGTCTCCTCTATTGGACGATCTTTCGTCACTGGCATCCATCGGTTTTACATCCACATCCTACCCTGCGAGAACCCGCCCTTATAACTTCGATAAACTCATTGACCCGCCATGAGTCAAAACACTGAAAAGAGTTCTATTGTTCGTCTTTGACTTCCATCTATCGAAGGCGTTCCAGCGAGACTGACATTCGGAACAGACTCCTCCGGCGTCGATGCTCGCGTTGACGCTGCCAAGGAGTGCAGCAGCAGCAAAGGCCGAAGTTGACAGGATAGAGGAAGAGTATAAGTCGCGCTGCGATGCGATGGCGGGAAGGGTAAACACTATAATTTGCCTGGTAAGATCGTCTCCTTGCAGCTTGAGCTCCTTTGCTCAGTGATTTATGTTCCTCTATCCTATGCAGATCCTGTTCTGCGGGGCAACTGCACGCGGTACAACTGGATTGGCGTTGCTCAATGGTCTGTGCAGGTCTTGACTACTCGCAGCGTTTCTGACTGACTGGCTTCTGCAGGAGTCAAGATGAAGCCCGACGTCACTAAATTCCAGACTGGCTGTGACGTTTGCGGGAGCTTAATCTGGTTTACCAGAACTTTCTTCTCTCGCGCTCAAGACCAAGATAAGGCAGCGCTCGACGTCATCACTGACACCAAAGAAAGGTTCGACGCGTTGCTGGACCGCTTTCGCCGGACGGACCCTCACTTCAGAAAACTTTCAAAGTATTCTTGCTATCTCGACATGATGTTTATTGGATATATACTCATATGGGCTGGAATGCTCGTGCCTTCCATCTCGTCCAGTCTCGGGGAGGCTTAGGGCTCTCGATTAGAGTCTTGCAATGATGGTGATAAGTAATATGTGATTGCATGAGTACCTAGTTCTACTTCCCTTTTGTAATTACACAAACTATAGAGCACTTCTCCTTCTGTATCACACCCTTGACTCTACGTACTAGAGTAAGCGAGGCAACCTTATAATTTGCCGTCGCGTGTCGCGTAAGAACCTCACGTGCGTGTGATGGCAAGAGCATGTGCTTGCGTGCACGGACCACTTACGCGTTCTTCTTCCACTCCACCATCCAATCCACGAATCCCTCATTTCTGCGCTTCAGTCGATCCTACCAATTTCATACGCGATGCTCTCTGGAAGGATGTAACAATGACCGCCCTCGAAGTGGATTCCTGTCAGTCCTCGAGTCCAAGCAACAAAAAGACGTAGACAACTTTCCCGTGCTCTGTAGGCTTCAGTGAGTTCCCTGTCTCCCTCGAAACATGACCCTTAATCATAAATTCGAGAACTAGGCTTATCTCTTGTCAACCGTACCTCTTGTGGAGGACGTATCATGAGTAGGATATAGAACATACCCCAAGGAAATCTAGAACCCGTGTCGTGGCCGTAAGAGCTATTCATTCGCTTGTTTGCTTGTACAGTGCTTCATTCTTACTCTAATTGAGCCTAGCTTCATGACAAGATTGTTCTTTTTATATCTTTTTATAGGCATCTTCCCGTTTGAGCTAGACCTTCGATCACTCATATCGTCTCAACAGGCTGCCCTTTGAAATTTGACCACTCTGAACCATCCAACCACCATGGCGCCAACAAAACGCTCGTCGCCTCGCAGTGCTCCGACCCCGCCCTTACAATCTCAGCAACCAAACAACATCGCCACGCCTCACGAGGTCAATATCACTCTTTCTGTTCCCTATTCAAGCTGACGTCTGAGATAGACTGGGGCGTCGCCGGCGCGCTCAAAGGCTTTGGGCAAAGCGGGCATGTTGAACGCGGCGATTGAATACCTTGAGAAAGATTACAAGGCTCAGTGGGATCCCTGGGAGAAACATGTCAGGTCGAAGTTCATTCTCGTAAGCTGCCTTTGCTTCGACCTGCCTTGGTTCCCCGCTGACTCGCTGGGATACCCATGCTCGCTATTGTAGACAGCCCTCATGGATGTGTTCGGAGTCATTCTTTTAGAAGGGATGAAACATTTTGGTATGTTTTCCTCGTTATGGACCATGCTTTTGCCAAACCGTCAGTTCTAACGAGCGTGATCGTCCTCTCCAGGCATTCTTGAAGGAATCATCGCCGGCCGATACCTAGGCTGCTGCCACATCCTTCTATGCTTGCTCTTCATATCCAGATCGGAGTTCCTTCGTCGTCGCGACAGAGACACCAAGGCTCTGAAGGCCGCAGCCAACACCCCAGAAAAGTTGAAGATGCTTCAGGAACGTGTCGCTTTTGTAGATCCGTCTATTCGTGGTCTTGACTCTTTGTTCCTTTGCTTTGATCGACTCCGCGGGGCTTTTCTTATGGCTTTTGTTGGACTTGCGCTAGCAGAGATGTTACGGGAATATAGAACATTATCTCAAGGCGTCGTGTAAAGATCTTCCTGGCGGCTTTCTTCTAGTCAACCGTTTCGTTGTGTGACGCTGGCTCGTCTCCAATTTTTTTCCTTGATTTTGGAACCGTCATATCATGTTCACACCTTGTATCTTGTACTGTTACGGCTAATTTATCTGTGCGAAGATTGCCAATAATTGTGCGTTCCTAGCCAAAACCTTGAACCAAGAGCTGGTCTGAACAGTGGTTTCCTTCGTACCTTCGTTGTACCAGGAGAATCCGGAGTGCTTTCTATGGCGCCCAGTTCATATTTCAGATGTTGTGCAAATTTTTCCGAAGTATTTTTGACAGGCATACATTCATGAGAAGATACGTCGTAACCCATAAAGTCCTGGCGTCGCTCTCAGAGCGCCTTCTACTAGAACTTCTACGAGTTTTAGGGGAGTCGCGTAAACGATCACGTGCTGTGATTGATGACAAACTCTTGAGCAATCCGCGTTGAATCCGCGATTCGCGTTCAATCTCCCAAATTCCATCCACTCAATCCGTGACCGCCCCTCATTGACCACGATCTGTCAGCCTTACCCGTATACATCCTATTCCTTGACATACCGAAATCGCATGGGAGACTTCGAGGAGAAGAAGGCGGGCTGACGCTCTACTTAAGCTACCAATTTCTCCGTGTCGGTGCTGCAGGCTTCCCTACTTTTGTGAGTCTGCGATTCTGCCTTGTTCACCTTCCTCCTTCGATGACGTTGTTTGATTCGAAGATTATAGCACGACGCCTGCCTCTCGTGAGGTGTCGTGCGACTGCTGTGGAGGATACGCAAGGGCTCTTGGATATCGAGCTCTCTCGTCAATGGTCTTACAGTTGTCGAATCACATCCGCCTATGCCTGCTTCATGACAACTTGGTCGCTCAGCGGTCGTATAGCTCCAGTTGGACTACCTGACAAGACTCTTTTAGTCCCCCTTGCTTTTCCGCCAGAAGAAAGCAACACCTTACAATGTCTGAATGAATCGTCCCTACTTTTGCCCCGCTCTTGGGCTATATGTCGCCTGTTTAAGACGCATTCCTTTACGGGTCATATTTTCGATCACTTGGTCGTCTTTCACTCCTCTTCCACCTCCAGCCCTTCTTTTCAACCACCATGGCTCCAGCAGCACGCCCATCGCTCCACATCCCCCCGCCTTCGGAATTTCTAGAGCAAATCCAATTCGCCTCCCCTAGCGAGGCTGGCGAGATGGTCAGTACCTCGTCCTTGTCCCTCGCTTATGCTGACGAAGTACAGCCGCAGATGACCGCAGCAAGCGCCCCAGACGACACTATTTCAATTAGCGCAAAAATCGCTCAGCTTGAAGGAGAGTATAAAGCTCGGTTGCGGGCATTGGAATGGAAGCTTGACAACAGATCGCTCCTTGTAAGTTGCTCATCCTACAACGCGCCGCTTTACAATCACTGACTCCCTTGGTCCTTCATATGTGCTATGCAGCTCACCACCATCAATTCGTTCGGAGGCGCTTTCTCGTCGTTTTCGTCTGCCTTGGGTAAGAGTTTTCCAGATTGTACGTCAAAGTCAAAGTCCTGATAAGTGGTTCGTTCCCTTACAGAAATACGAAACGGGCCTGATGTTGAAAGATACCAGGCTATTGGCCACCTCTTGATGTTGTTGTCGCTTAAAGCGAGGTTCGACTTTTCGAATCGCTACCATTTGGAAGAGAAGGCTCTCAATGCGACCATTGAAGAGAAGGAAAAGTTGGCCATGCTTCAGAAACGGATTGATGGCTTGGATCTGTCTATCCAAGAACTTGAAGGACTGGTCTTCCGTAATGATTGCTTCTTTGTAGCGTTCCTAATCGTCTTCTTTGGGATTGTGGTGCCCCGATTCTGGAGGGAGTGTACTGGCTCTTAAGTTCTCGGAAGGCGTTGTGTAGCGGCTAGGGTTGGGCTGAGCAATCTTGAGCGCGATCTGCCCCGCATTGACATCTGGCACGCCTCCAACCTATTGTAAACTCTTGTCTATACCCAGTCTATCCCGTTCTCAATGGAAGTCATTGCCATTTGTCTCTTGGTGTGGTGTTGAGATAAACGGTTCCGCGGCGTGTATCCAAATCGATCAGGGAACCTCGCAAACGCGCGAGGTGTTCGATTCTCGTAGCTAACACTACTCGAGTATATACATGTTGTACATTAAAATGCCCATTGTCTGGAAGAGCCGAAGCGAGTAAGATACTAAGGTACAGGGGCAGGGGGAGTAAAAATGAAAGAAAGCAATAAGCGAATGAAATGTTGAGGAGCCATAGCTCCCAATGACGCGTCGTGTGCGCTTGACTACTCGGGACGGTTATTTCGTCCATTCCAACACTTGGATCACTAGCACATAATTTCGCAAGTGACCTATATTCTACTCCTTTCTAGGCGGCCACGGGATACAACTTTGTGCATTAGATCATTTGATTCTAGTTTTCTCTACTTGAAAACGCGGAATGTGCACCGTTCAAAATACCGTGAGGGACAACGCCAGACTCGGGTTGGCGCACATCAATGTCTGCGCCGCGCAGACATTGATGGCTACGTCATGTGATTTATTTTCCATATTCAGAGACATGCGCACGGGCCGTTGGCTAAAAGGCTTTCTTTCCTCTTGCCATCACAACGCGTCGACAGATGAAAATCAATAACCTCCCTTCCACTATCAACTCTGTGATTCTACAGGCGCTCCCATATGCGTCCAAGCTTCCATGACATAATCTTGTGAAGAAGTCAACACCCGCCGTATGATTCTATGAAGTTGCAACCAGAAGCATACACCTGACAATGTGCCTGTGGGCCTTCCCTTGGTCACTTTGCATTGTTTTACCACCTATGGTAGTCCTGGGCCGCATGTAAATGGGCGGGGTTCCCAAATATGGGTTTTGACTACATGGCCTGGTAATGTGTTGAAAGGCGTTAAAAGCTGGGGCATTTGACGGTGTACGTAACATTTTTACCATTTTGAGATATGCGTCGGGGCTCACTTCAGAGACTTCTAGACATGCCTCTCGAACTCATATTCGAGGTAAGGCTCCATGACCGTTCTTCCTCTGACAACGATACTGAATGTCTGCCAGGTCTTCGTCCTCGTCGACCCCCCAGGACTTATATGCCTGGCTCGAACGACTAAATGGCTTCGAAGACTACTCATGAGTCGCTCTTGCAGTCACATTTGGAGATCCTCTCTTTGTGGTGTCGTTCCCAAGCTACCTGATTGCCCAGAAGACATGAATGAGGTTACATATGCAAACCTGATGTTCGTCGATGCATGCCACGTAGGTTGTTCAGAGCCCGTGGTAGTCATTCAGGACACAACTGACATTTGCTTGTCTAGTTTTGTGACAGTAGGCAGGACGTCTATGCTGTCTGGTCAGCACGCATGCGGATCTGCGCGAAATGTGTTTCTAAGGAGTGAGTAATAGTAATTCACGTCTTATATTCTTCGAATCCAAGCAATTGACGTCGTGTTAGGTTTGGAAACTTGACTCCAGAACGTGATTGGGAAATACCTTTCTGGGAAAGTACGGCCCATCTTCTCCTGGAGGGCTTCGTCCCGAAATTGACCATCGCGGTCAAAACAGGTGCGTGTCAATTTCACTTCATTATCATTTTTCTTATCCACGTCATCTTATCAGTGCGTGGCTACTCCGAGCGCACACTTTATCACGTTGCCACAGAACGCTTGTGGAAGGCACAGTACGCTGAGGCGAACGACAAGGATCAATGGTTAGAAGCCTTCGTGCAGGAGAGACAAACAATTGTTGAGGTTCGCATATCTCTCTTCGCGCTTTTGTGACCCTGTCCGTTGCTGATTTCGTTCAGTGTGCAGCAGCTTGTGAGACATGGTACAATCATTACCGAACCGTTCTCCTCGAGAGCAGGAAGGCGATGTACGTCAATCCCTGTTATATATTTCTCACTGCTGATGCTTTTTCACAGGGTTATTGCGCATATTAAGAAACTCGGATGGCAGGATGAACTATCGAGGATGTCGGACTGGGATTCAAAGCCACAGGATCAGGAGATAGTACTGAAATTGTGTCGGAGACGCAAGGGGGTTACTAAACAAGGTATTTGTCGATTCAGTCAATGTCTCGTCGCCTTTCATTGATACCTTGCTTACAAGTCCTTGCTTCCTTGAAAAGCTTCCTGAACACCTTCATGGAGAAATTTCGCGACAACCGGTTACGCGGCGAGCAAAACACGATGTACAAGAGCCGCCTATCTATATTACATGACGTCCTCGAGAGCTATATCTCAACCTTGCCGCCTGGGTCTCCGTATCCATCTATGGCTGATATATTCCATGACCCCGCCATTGGCGACCTCATTGTCCATACGCCTCCTGGGGCTGAACTAAATGCGGAGGATTTCCAGCGTCTTGTTCCTCTCCTCCCGGAAATGATTCTATCCTGGAAGGAAGACATGCGAAGCCGTCTCGTATCCCTGATCAATCACGCCATGCCCAACAACACTTTCGACGCCAATTCTGTACTTGATCTTGCCATAACGTCTTTCTACTGCGAGGATCAAGTTTCCTTCCACAAATACGCCTACTCCGAATACCTCCACTTCCCGTCGATTCTCATGCACGAATGTGGTTCACGCGGGTCCCATTGCGATTTCCAGGCGGGCACTCCGGAGTACGTACTACAAACGGCTTTCAACCAAGTCAGCTGGGATCAAGCAGGATGTATCCACTTCGACCCGGAGCGCATGGCGGTCTTGGCCAGTGTCGTGCGGCTATGCGGGCTAGATCCACGGATAACCACCAGGCTGCGGATGAACGAACTGGATCCGATCATCGAATGTGTAGCCTGCAATGATAGCGAGCTTGGGCGAGCGACGATGAGGTGGTGGGGTGTCGTAAGTGTTCAGAGTATCTTCTATTGCTTCAAGACTAAGTGTTCTGTCATACTCCGCTTAGCTTTTGCATTATCTGAAGGAGCACCGCGACATGAAGTGCATGAGGCTGGTTCTGGTCGATGAAACCGACGCCGTCAAGGTCAGGGCCAGGTTCTTGGAAGAGGAACTTCGCCAATGGTCAGAGGCGTCAGAGTGGACTCCATTGCGACACGACTTAATATGCAACCGATGTCCTGAGCGAGGCAATTTGACGGCGCTCACTGAACACATCCAATCGCAGTACGTTCACTTCGTCAATTGGAGCTTGGCATGACATACCAACCCTTTCTTTCTGCAGACATGGGGTCGCAAATCCAGGCCTAGATGATGTCAGGCACCACGACAGATGTTATTACTATTCAGAGGACGTTTGTCGATTCTGGCCACCGCGTGCAATCGACGAGGAGGGATCTTGGGCCGTTTTGTTAGACGGCAAAGCGAAGTCGCCTTGGAGGGTTACTCGCTCCGAATCCTCGAGCGCTTGAGAATGTTCCAGTGTTTGTTTGGGAAACCTGACTGTGGAATTCTGTTATGTACTTTAACCTTACCCGATCCGTGTTTTTGAGCCACCGCTGTATTACTGTGTTTTGGATGCTACACGTAAGAAAATAAATCATTCTTATGGCGATACTGAACACTGCATCAGCAAGATACCGATTTTTGCAGCGACTTGGACTCTCGTCTTGCCTGACTGGGCTGACTACTCCGACAGACGATATAGTTCCTTCATAAGTGTTCAATACAAAGTAAAAGGACTGCAGAGGACTAATTGCAGGGAAGAACATTATGGCGAACATAAACTGGACAGTATGACTACAAAAGTGCTACATATCTGAAGTTCCCTGCTTCAAACCGTCGAGACCTCGAGGCCTGACCCCAATAGCGGCCATAAACGTCTCGAAAGTGATCTTACCACCAAGCGTCTCGTGATCGCAAGGGAGGTGTTCGTCTTCTTGGATGGATCGATGATGGAAAGCATTCTTGAATAGCCTGTGGAGGGGTACAACCCATACGTCCCAAACCTTTTCTTTGACTTCGTCCGACACATGTTTGAGGATTGAGTCTTGGCTAGAGAGGGAATCAAAATAGAAAGAACCCTTGGAATCACGAGCCTTGCCATCGTCAAGCCATGCCTGGAGCTCTTTAGGAGTATGATACTTCCGTTTCCCGTGCTCCAGATCATAATGTACTGAGGCCCAGACGAGCACGTAAAAAAAAGATTCAAGATCATGTCGATAGACGTGGATCACCGGTGTACTAGGCTTCAGAAGGTCGACGGCCATAAAGGGAAGGGTCCCAGTCCGATGACTCGCAGAGCTCACTAAAACTTGACCGTTGTTGTCCACTTTGGCCGCCATATCAAAATCATTGAGTATTCCAACTTTTCGAGGCACGACAGTGGAGCTACCAGCTTGCGTAGATCCACTAATTGGAGAAGTATTCTTGCGCTCCTCATTCGTCGGAGCCTTGACGTTGCTAAGTATGCTGACCATCAGATTGTTTTCACTGATGTCACGATGAAGAACTCTGCCCGTAGTATAGGCATGATAGTGACCTTGCAACATCGTCGATTTAAAATATTCGTAGGAGGGTGAACTCGACTTACATTCGAGACAGTCCAGAAAAACCTGCTTGAATTCCTCAATATCTCCGACTTCCCAAAGCCTTTGGTACTGGTCTGAGAGGAGAACATGCAGGTCACGCTCTTTGAGCGTNACCTTGCAACATCGTCGATTTAAAATATTCGTAGGAGGGTGAACTCGACTTACATTCGAGACAGTCCAGAAAAACCTGCTTGAATTCCTCAATATCTCCGACTTCCCAAAGCCTTTGGTACTGGTCTGAGAGGAGAACATGCAGGTCACGCTCTTTGAGCGTCGTCCTTCCTTCAGCGGTCTCCAGCGTCATCTCCAGCCGAGGAAGACCGATTTCGGCTGCTGTAAACATTTGATGGAATATCGGGTTCGGAAGGTGCTCTCGCCAAGCAGGGATCGCCTGTCGCAGCGTCTCTCCGATAAAGGCGCTGTGTAGTGGCTTGGGCTGAGGTCGAGCGGCGTTTGACGTGATCTGCTGCAGATTGGTATCTGGTATACCTCCGAACTACTGTAAACTCTTGTGACATTGTCCATACGCCTCGCCTCATTCTCCTTGTCCCGAGAATGATCCTATTCTGAAAGGAAGACGTGCGAAGCTGTCTGATACTGTATCTCTGATCAACCACGCCATATAACAAAACTTTCGACCTGAATTCTTTTCTTGATCTCGCCGTCAGGTCTTTCTACTGCGAGGATCAGGTATTCTTCTACAAATGCGCCTACTCCGAATACCTCCATTTCCCGTCGATTCTCATGCACGAATGTGCTTCCCATAGGTCTCATTGTGATTTTGAGGCAGGCACTCCCGAGTACGCCTTAATTTCAAATTTGAACCGGATTGCATGACGGTCTTGGCCAGTCTTGTGCCGCTGTGTCAAGGGCTAGATCTACGGATGACCACCAGGCTGCAGATGAAGGACCTGTACCCGATATCGAATGCAATGACAAAAGTCTTGGGCTAGCCACCATGAAGTGATGGGGTGTCGTGAGTGCGCATGTATTACTGCAAGGCTGGCTATCTTATTGCGTACTACTTAGCTTCTGCTATTTCCATATTATCATCGCGATACGCAAGGTATGAGACTGGTCCTATTGGATCAAATTGATGCAATCAAAGTGAGTGCAAGATGAGATTCGCTAGTGGTCTTCAGGAACGACATCTGAGTCAGTTGGTCTGCAATTGATCTGAATCTTTTATTCTGCTCGCTGAGCGCATACATACATGCATACAATAAAATTATTGCATCTAAAGCGAATCTACAAGCATCATGGGCTTATTGCGGGTTTATTCCACCATTACGATTGGTGTTCTGAAGTCCTCGACTTTCCGCCTTAATCTCCTTCATGAAGTTGTCGAAGGTAAGCTTACCGTCGATAGTCGCATAATCGTACGCGACGCGGTCTGTCTTTTGATCCTGTTCGTAATAAAAGGCTTTTCTGAACAGGCTGTGAAGTGGAACTATCCATTCGTCCCAAAGATCTTTGAAGTCATCGGTCAGCCCTCTGTAAATAGCCGAATTCTCCGTCAGACCCGTGAACATGAACGCCTGCTTCGCCGCAAGTGCTTCTTTGTCCCTCAGCCAGCTTTGAAGGTAACTAGGCGTTGCTACACGCCTTTCCCCGTGCTTCAAATCGTAGTGCACGGCGGCCCAGACAAGTACGTAGAAGAACGATTCGAGATCATGTCGATAGGCGTGGGCAATTGGATTAGCCTTGTTCGACCCCACTAGATCAATCGCCATAAAAGGGAGAGTACCGGTTCGATGGCTGGCATTGCTTGTCTGCGCCTGACCCTTCTCGTCCACCTTGACGGCCTCGGCCATATCGAAATCATTGAGTATTCCTATGCTCCTAATGATAGCATCGCCTCCTTGTCCAGGCTGAAAGGTGGTGTCGTTTTCATCCGTCGAACGTTTGACGATACTAGGTGAATGGTATATCATCAGGTTGTTCTCACTGATGTCACGATGAAGAACTCTGCCTGTCATATAGGCATGGTAATGACCTTATGGTGACGACCAATTAGAACATGTATGGGACGATTGAGCATTACTCACATTCGAGGCAATCAAGAAATATCTGTTTGAACTCCACAACATCTCTGGCCTTCCAAAGCTTTTGGTACTCGTCTGAGAGGAGGACATGTAGATCACGCTCTTTGGGTGCCGTCCTTCCTTCAGCGGTCTCCAGCGTCATCTCCAGCCGAGGAAGACCGGTTTCGGCTGCTGTAAACGTTTGATGGATTATCGGGTTCGGGAGGTGCTTTTGCCAAGCAGGGATCGCCTGTCGCAGCGTCGTCAAGATGTCACCTTCGGAGGTCCGGCCAGTATACTGCCAGCTCAACTTGAGAACGCAGTGGTCTCTGTACAAGCATTGGTTCATGAGATAAGCCTTCACAGCCGCCACGAAAGTTCCGCGTCCTACAAGGCCACGATACTTGTAGAGGACGTCTTTGATTTGGAATACATAATCTAGCGTGTCCGCCTTGTGAGGGAAGTGAAAACATACCACCTCTTCCCTCGCTGGTGGGCGTTCAAGCGGCACAAGGCAAGCTTCAACAATCGGAGCCTTCGGATCAGAAGGAATACTGAACCGATAAATGTTGGTGTCGAATCCACAGTGTGCCATGTCGGCCTGGTCTAATGCATAGAGAACGAGGGCGAGATCCTGAGGGCGTTCGTCGAGCTGAAAAGTCCTAGAGCGAACCACGGCAACCCTGTCGAAATACCAAAGAGTAATCTTCAAGCCCTCGACTAGAATCCCAGAGACGAAAGAATGGTTCAAGCCCGCAAAACACTCCAGAACATATGATGCAAGTTGGACCTCATCACCGGTAAGATGTGCCCTCTTGCTGCGCTTGCCATCTCGACCTGTGCCGTCTGAATCGCGAGATCGCTTTTGACCGGACGGGAGACCTGTGGTATCTACAGACGTGGCAGGGGATGTATCTGAGGAGTTGCGGGGACTCTTCTTCGACTTCTTGGGCTGCTTCACGATCCCAGATGAGGCCGGACTTGATTGAGACGTTCCAGGCGTTGTGGAAGCATTGCCCGCTTCCATAATCGTGGGCAGCATACCACCTTTTGGTATGCTAGGCTTTTTGAATTCAAGAGGGGCTTTCACTAGTCGCCATTCCATTGTATCTGGAAGTGGTTTCCAGACTGGTAGCAAGTCTGGCTGGAGATTCGTAAATTCGCTCAATACCTTAACCAGCCCTTCCCGGTCCCAAAAGTCGGTCGACAATGTATCGGGATCCTTAGATAATTTGGTATAGACAGCGTTCAAAAGATGCGACGCTATCGCACGAAAGGGCTTGTGGAATTCACTTTCATATGACCCGGGAGTGTCCAGGACTTTCCTGTAAAGAGCTAGGTCTGTCGTCGAGTGCATGATGCCTGATGTCAGAATGGTGTCCATAACAGTTCTGTCAAGCCCCCAGACGATGGTGACAAACTCTTCCCAGAAGATAGGGTGGTATAAGCGATCGTTGAGGTCGACCTTGAGGTATCGTCTGATTGTCTGTGCATCATGGAGAGGGGTCTTGGAAGCCCTTGATTTGTACGGAGTCGACATGTCAGAGTTGTCTGCTAAGCTGCTTTAGAATAGTCATAGTCAAATGTCAAGTATCCAACGTACACGAAGAGATTTCTCGAGACGAACTTGAGTGTGATTGATGATATCTCGTGTATGTTTGACTTCCAACGGGGGAGGGAGAGTGGCCGTTTGTGAACAACATGGCGATGGGGTGGGTGACTTTATAGACACGAGAGAATAATGGAATTGAGAGATATTTGTGATTTTCCTCAGATAGGAAAGTCGCAAATTTGAGAGTGTGGACTTGGTCAAGAACGCATTTTCCAAAAATTCCATCAACAATGGAATGTTGACGGGTCATGTGACTACAACGCGCATCGCGACGGACCGAATCAAGCCCGAACCCCAAAAGTGGACTGTACTTCGGATGCCACAGATAGGAAGATAGATCTTGTCGTCTGACAATGCTGACAACTTCGACAGACGATAGGATTTCTTCGTAAATCTTCAATAAAAAGTAGAAGGACTGTAGAGTGATCAATTGCAATGGCGAACATAAACTGGACAATACGACTTTGAGAATGCTACATATCTTAAGTTCCCTACTTCAAACCGTCGAGACCTCGTGGCTTGACTCGAACTGCGCGCATAAATGTCTCGAAAGTTATCAGACCATCAAGCGTCTCATGGTCAACAGGAAGGTGCTTATCTGCCTGAGTCGATCGATGAACGAATGCGCCCTTGAAAAGTATATGCAGTGGTACTACCCATTCATCCCAAATCTGTCGTTTGGCGTCGTCTGGAATGTGCTGTTGAATTGAGTCGTTTTCAGCCAGAGAATCGGACATGAACCTGTGCTTGGAGAGAAAGCATGTACTTTCATTGAGCCATGACTGGAGTACCTTCGGGCTACACGATTTCCGCTTTCCATGCTTCAGGTCATAGTGAACTGCAGCCCATACGAGTATGTAGAAGAATGATTCAAGGTCATGTCGATAGACATGGAGTACCCTCTTCCCGGGTTTCAACAAGTCAAGCGCCATAAACGGAAGGGTCCCTGTCCGATGACTGGCAGAAGTGACCAGGAATTGACCTTGATTGTTCACTTTGGCCGCCATATCGAAGTCGTTGAGTCTTCCTATGCATGGTGGGATAATACTACCTTCTTGAGCAGGTCCGCTTATCGGACGAGTGCTCTTTCCGTCTTCTCGCGTTGGACCTTCGACGTCCAAATTACTGAACGAACGATGTATCATTAGGCTATCTTCACTGATGCCACGATGAAGAATCCCGCCAGTCGCATAGGCACGATAGTGACCTTACGGTAACGATGAATTAGAACACATACGAATTTGAAGAGGAAGAAGAAGACTCACATTCGACACAATCGAGGAAGGTCTGCTTGAATTCCTCTATATTTCGGGCTTCCCAAATCCGTACGTACTGTCCTGAGAGGAGAACATGCAAATCAGGATCTTGGGGCGTCTTCGTTTCATCAACGCTTTCCAACGTCATCTTCAGCCGAGGAAGCGATGTATCTGCACCTAAGTACTGAAGGACAGCTTTCAGCCTTATTTCAGAGAGAAGACTTTTAACTGATAGTACTTCAACATCTTGTAACATAATCGGAGCGAAGTTACTCTCTCAGGCTCTGCCAATTTTAAAGTTTTGTCTGGGGTTTTTTGTCGAATTGGAAGTGTTTGGTAGGTCGGGATTAACTTCGGGAGGCAGGTCCAGACCTTTGCACGTGAGAAGATTACAGACTCGGGGTTTGTTGTGTGCACGGACCACGATTCAAACCACCACCATCACGTTCAGCTGGGCGAACGAATCGCACTGCGGTCTACTTCATACACGCGGCGCTTCTTTAGCACACTCTACTTCCCCTGGAAGAAACATTATGATTGCTGTAGCGGCCAATAATCGATATCCCTGGACCTCGCCTTTTCTTCTCTGTCCACGGGACGCTCTAACCAGTGGCTCCCCTTTTCTCGTCAAATCCGGGCTGCAGTGCTTTTTCACTTCGAGACGCGATTTCAACATGGCGCCTAGGAGCGGCCAGGCTACTAATTTGTGGAGTGGCACAGATAGTGGCCTGGGATTATTCTCATTGTTCTGCAAGCCATTTAATGAGGCCGCTATGAATCTCTGTACGCCCCATTTCTTGACTACCTGATATGCCGCGACGCTCAGAACGACTGTCTTTCAAGGGTTCGAAAAGCTATGCCGAAGATCTTGATAACCATCCTGACGACGTCATGGATCTTGCGCAACCGCATCCTCCTGGGTCCAGAAAACGGAAACTAATTGAAGGCGATCATGAAAACGACGTGCCGATGGCTTGTGGCTCACGCAAATGCAAGAAGCCTCGACCACAAAAGGGTCAGCTTCAGAAGCTGTTAGACTTGCCACTTGATCTAGTTCTGGAGGTAAGTCCGACGACAACTCTTCATTGACATTCAGGCTGAAAGAAATCCACAGATCTTTTCACTTCTCGACCCGTTGGACTTGCTGCACCTCGCTTGGACATCAAAGGGCCTTCGCAGAGTGCTTATGAGTCGATCTTCTGAGGCTGTCTGGAAGGCCGCTCGTTCGAACATTATCCCTGCATTGCCTTGCTGTCCTGAGGACCTGAGTGAGCCTGAATACGCATACCTTATGTTTGTTGGAGCATGCAGTGTACGTCTATCGAGAGCCTTCTCCTGCGCCATTCATGGTATTTATGATTACCCTGTTCAATAGGTTTGCGGCAAGAAGGTCAAATCACTGCATATTGTCTGGTCAGCTCGCATGCGCATTTGCGACACTTGTTTGCCTAAGGAGTGAGTTCGTCATCAGGGTGGAGCAGATCCAGTGCTGATATCTTTGTGAATGACAGATTTCAAGAGACAACGCCGCTCTGGGAACGTTCGTACTGGATGGACTCTGCCCTGTCGATTGTGCAGCCTTTCGTTCCTTTGTTGACTGTCACCGTGAAATCGGGTGCTTCTGCACTGCTCCTGATATCAGCTCGTTCCCTAATCTATCCTATCTTCTAGGCCGAAATTCCTATCATCGTGAACTTTACCATATCGCAACGGACCTTCAATTGTTGAAAGCCTACAAGGAAGCAAGCGATGTTGTGGCCTGGGCCCAATCCGTGCGTTGTAAGGGCCAGAGAATCAAAGAGGTATGACATTATCCCTTGGGCCCAATGCCTTTTCCTTACGTCCTCATCAGCATGCAGAGGCTTGTGAAGTGTGGTATCAAGATATGTTATCGATTCGTAAGCAGGAATATGGGGCATATCTTGTATAATAAATAAGTTTTTGCACATTTCGCACAACTTTCCATGATTTTTCATGCTTTCACGCAAGTTTTGTGTCGAACGAAAGAAAGTGCACATGTTATTTTCAGAGGGGTGAATTGCACACAAGTTTCTTCCGAAGAGAAGCTTTCCGCACAAGTAGCATTCGGATTGCACAAGTTCAGAATGAGGGCCACTGCCTTCCCTCCACAAGTGGCAGTATGGGGCACAAGTTGTCCTGAGATTCTTGCACAGGTTCTGGATAGCGAATACACTCAAGGACTCTCGCGTTCTAGATTTGCGAGACCTTAGGGAATTATGTTGTCCCACGGGAAAGAAAAGGTTATCTATTGTGTTATTTGGAGACCAAAACCATATCTATCTGTACTATTCGATTGAGGGCATCAGCGCGCTGCAATGCCAACTTTTTGCGTGCAGAACCGTTGCATTTTCATGGAGAGCGTCCCCCTTTATCGTTGCCGTTGCTAGAGAGCGTGGGGTCAAGTGACATCATAGGTCGGCTGGGCGGCCCGCCCAGTCATTGCAAGGTCGCGTAGCATCATCTTCTGTCGTCTTTCTGCCCTGGCTCCTTGCTAATCTCTATCCTCGGCCCTTTGACACTCCTTAAAGGTACCGGAGGACAACCTCCAATAGTGAAGTCCGCAAAGGTGATCAACAATCCAGGAAATCACTTTCAGTAGAAGAATGCAGAGATGAACGTTGAGTCAAAGGGGGTCGTTTTGAACAATTCAAGTTGCTCCTGGTACTGCACAATGAGGTCTATGAATCTGTATAATCTTGAGATAGACTACCCAGAAACTAGCACAATCAATAACCAGAATAAAGTGTGTCAATATTTCAGGAGGCCCAATCGCAGCTTTGTGATCACTGGATTGCAGGATGGCAGCTGCGGAATTTCTGAGCCTAAGGTATCGACTTGAGACATGTGGGCTGACGTAGGCACTTGTGTAAACAGCAGTCTGAACTTGGGTGTGGAGGAGTGATGGCTTGTGCAAGAGGGCGGTGGCAAACTTGTGCGAAGTTGGCGCACTTGTGTGAGCCCAGACAACATGTGCGAGAAGGCGTAAATCCAACTTGTGTTGAAATTCATTTGTAAATTTAACTTGTGTCGGATATTGCACCCTACGAAACATGCGCAAAATTGGCAGAAAACCTGCGTGTATTGGTTGTATTTATTTTATATGGGGCATATGTTGTTCAAAAAATCAAATCGAGAGTTTTCACGTAGGTTTCGTAATTTGTCACGTAGGTTCTGTGAGATATCCGTAACTTTGAATCAATGTACGTAGGTTTATATTTATTATACGTATGTTCTCGGAAGAAAGCATGAGGTTGGTCAGCGAAGCACGTAAGTTCAATGATAAAAGCGCGCATGTTTGTCCGAAAGAAGCACGTACGTTTGTCAAAGTGTAGCCAATGCCTCTGTAAGTATCCCGATGTGCAATACATGTAGGCGTACAATGAACAATGTATGTCACGGCAATATACGACTGCCCTGTCTCTCAGCCAAATTATGTTCTCACGATACTTGTCGGGATTCTACAACATGTTTTCGAGGCATAGCTCCTCGTATAAGAGATGCCAATCTGAAGTAGGCTATATTCCGCGCCTGTAAGAATTCAGAGCTCGCAAAATGGTTGATTCCTTGCTAAGATCGTAGCCTCGCATTGTCGCGTCCATGTCTTGCATTCAATCTGGCAATGACATCATTGATGGCCCCACGTTCCATGTCCGTGATTTAGGTTGGATTCGCCAAAAAAGACTATTTCCTCTACTGTACCCATTCGAAATGGCACCTGAATCGTCAGAAACCAGTTGCTTCGAAGACGTTATTGTCAAGGGCAAGGGATATCCAGCCAACCCCACTGACTCCAAGCCGGAATACAAAGGCTTAAAATGTAAGTTATCAATTCACACTGAATACATCAGTCATGAGTCTAATTGACCGTTCTTTTCCAGGGTTCGTCCAGCTGATTCCTGTCTGCCTGTCAATGGGAACAGCGGAGACTCCTTACCGAGCAGTCACAGTTGATGCTTCTGCCTTGAAGGGTGTGCCGTTATCTGCGGCTCCCAATGTCAGCACCCCGAATGCCACAGCTAAGCCCTCTATAGATATCCTGGGGCCAGACCGCTTCCGGAATTGGCCACCAGCGAGCTGGTGTGCCCGTGCTGAAGGCGAGCCCTATGAATATTTGATGAGACCTCCACAAATGCTTGGAAGTCTTATATGCCGCACTAGAGGCAAGCTCATGGTTCTGGCGGCTGGTCAAGTACTTCATGAAATCCATTATTATAGGGCCTGTGCTTATTGCATCCGTTACAATTAGCACGCCGTCTGTATAAGCCTTGGATTAGAAGCTCATATCGTCGGAATGACTCTCTCTGATTTTTTGCTGATTATCCAGAAGGAAGTAGACGGCCCAAATCCCGACCCAGCCAAGGCCGAGAAGATCCGAACGTTCCTGCTCCCAGAGAAATTCATCGTTGAGAATTCATCACAGAATCGCCCCAGACGTGTCAAGATTTTCTGTGCTTGGATATCGTCAGAGTATGTCTGGGCTTTAATTGATTTTTCTGGGCTTGTGCGAATGCACATCAAGTCCAAGCCCACTGCATGGACAGAATCAGACCTGGCAATTGGATCGCCTGTAAGCAGCAGCAATCTGAATGCAGTATCGTACTGATTTAACGTCTTTCAAAGGAATTTGAAAATCTTTTTGGAGTTTTCAAGGGAGGACCAGACTGGGTGCTCGAAACCGAAAAAGCCATTGAGCATCTAAGCAAGTGGCGTGTTGCCATAAACACCGAGCACCAGTCCTGGCTTGACCAAGTCAAACGAGCTAAGGAGGAGCACAGAAGCACATTAAGCGGCCGACACAAACTAGCCACATATTTTGCTCCCCCTGGTAATGAAGAAGTCTAGTAAGTCTTACTACTCTTTTATTGTATCTCAGATGGTCAGAAAAGCTTCTCCTTTTATAGCAATAAAATCGTTTCTGGGCCAGGTCCTGAGATTCCGCCTCAGCGTCTGCGCCCCATCATCAAAGAAATCTGCTCCAATTCGCTCAATTGCTTCAGTGGATTTGGTCGTCATCTTGCGAATGATTTCCTCCATGAATATGCAATATTCCCTGGGACACCATCTTACATCATTTGCTCGGATGAGAGTGAATTTATACGTTTTCAGAATGCAATCCAGGAATTCCTTGGACGGTTTAGAGCAACGGAGTTCTTGAAGGAGATTGCCTCAGTTCCCAATCACCCGAATCATTTCGTATTTAACGAAGTGTCCAATCGATTGTACATGCACAAATACATTACGGTCTTTCGCCGACAGGAATGCAAGGTAACGAAGGAGGTCTTTGCAAGACTTTGTAGCAGGGGTCTACTGGACCCTGACCACATAATCGGTAAGAGGGTAAGAGTCTTGTCCAATCCATTTGGTCTTACTTATCCATTGGCACAGGAGAACCATATCCTGAGGCCAAAGCCAAGCAATTCATGAGTTTATTTCGGACCAAAAGATTTCAGCGCTATCAGGTATACTTCTTTGGGGGTAAACTTCGTGCTTACAGCGTCATTCTTGCCAAGTGTCCAGATGAGTGGGGCATTCCTGATAAGGTGAGTGAGCTTTCATTTAATACTGGATATAAACTGATGAAGACTATGTCAGATCCCAGTTGAGAGGGATATAACCACTTATGGCTATACAACGACAATTGGGTTTGCTCAATTCCGGGAACACCTTCTTAATCGTATTCTGTACATTGTAGTTCGAAGTGGACGTCCCGCATTGATCAGAACTGGCCAAGCTGGGCGACCACCCAAGGAACGAACTACCAACCAAGCTGCTGATGAAGCGGAAACAAGAGTTTTTGGGAGAAAGAAATACCGAGATGGGATAGACACGGAGACTCTTGTCCTTGAGTAAGTTTCGCAAAGCCTCTTTACAGTGTCTGTACCCATGATGACCATGATTTAGATTGACGCCTGAAGGCTTGTATATAGGCCACACTGTGGAAAACGACATGGACAATGCTGGTGACGCAAGTTCATCTGGTGATGGGTCAGCGACTCTCGAAGATCCTTTCTACTCATTCTATTTTTCGGCTTCACCTGCAAATCTTCTTGACGATAACGAGCTTATCTGCAATGAGTAAGAACCTCCCAAAGTTTTGGATCATCATTCAACTATATTGCTTTAGATCTTTCGACAACGCAACTGCAGTGACACCAAGCGTGTCGAATAATATCTCAAAACCTTCCAGGCCAGCTGTCAGCACTCACGATGCAGTAGCCTTATTTGTGAGCCATGTCCTTGCTGCAGATTTTTCCTGTTTGACATATATTCTTGTAGCCACGACTCATGCAGCAAGCTCGATGGGTTCTCACTCATTATATATTCGAAACCGGACTGAATCCCTATCACCACCTTGGTGTGCACATTCCGGCTGGAGTTCTGACCTACAGTCGTGCCCATTGGCTTCTGTCTAATGAGGTTACGCTTACGACAGAACAGGTTCGTCCTTATCTCCTTGTTCTCCAAAAATATGGATCAGCACGCCTCGAAAAACTGAGGCTACAGCATGTAACGATGAAGCAGATTTGTGACCTTGTTGAATAGCCGTACATTAGTCTACAAATACACTTTGCAGTCTTGTCACTACCTCGCAGTAAAGATCGATACCATAGCTACCATCATCCTTCTCAATGTCGAGGTCCCCCAGAGCCTCACGGGCAAGATTGATATCATCGTCTCCATTTACAAAAATACCTGCATCGTACTCAGCCTGTGTATCTGGAAAATCAGTGCTTGATGGTTGACTTGGATCCTCGGAAATCTCATCTGCTGGTGGCAGTGGCTCCGCTCCATCCACTCCATAAAATTCATCGACATCCTGAACATTGTCTCCTGGGTCTGTGGTCCAGTATCCTCGAGTAATGGCTTCAGTTTTGCTGAGCTGGAATAGTGCTTCTGGTGACAAGTTCCCCGCAGTGCGTACTTTGTGAAGATTCCAAGAATCGATCATGAGGTCGAGCATGTGCTGAATCCTAGGTTGGAAGACCAGGAATAATGCCAGTCGCTGGACATGCGAGTCCATGTCTAGTAGGCCGATTTCCTCGAGATGAAGAAAAATGGTTCGAAAGAACTCTAGTGCGTCCTTGCGAACGTCTCGCCAAAGACGTTCAATTCGTACATTGTTAATCGAGCTGACGATCAGACCGTGTTAGAGATAATGTCATAGAGATAAATAGGGAATTGTTGTATGGAGCATGCCTACCTTGGCTTGGGATTGGCTTGGGAACGTCCTGATGAATGATTAGTAAATGGTAGTTGTACGATTCCGTATTGAACGTACCTCAGCCTCTGTATGTTGAGTTCTCCCTTTTCTCTTCTTACATTTGCTGAAGCAATCGTTAGCGTTGTTGAGCATCTAAAGAAGCTCGGATGGGATGACGAGCTCTCCCGCATGGCCGATTCTGATCCTAAGCCTCAAGATCAAGCTGAAGTCTCAAAGATCTGTCGAAAGGAAATTACAGACCAAGGTACCCCGTTTACTGAGCATCACATACATGGTCATCATCTAATATGTGGCAGCCCTGTCGTCCTTGGACACCTTCCTCAACGCGTTCATGCAGAGGGTCCGCGACAGACGATCTCGCAATGAGCGTGACTCGATGTATAAGAAACGGTTACTTATTTTGCGCAGTGTTTTTCAAGACTACGTTGCAATGCTGCCAAGGGACGCACAATACCCTTCAATGGCTGATCTCTTCGCTGACCCTCGAGTCAAGAGCCTCATCGAGGATACGCCGATTACAGTCGATTTCAAGGCCGAGCATCCTCTCATTCCGATCTTTCCAGATATTGTTGCCCGATGGAAAGAAAGGGTCCAAGCTCACCTTATAGGCCTGATCAAGATCTCTATGCCCGATTACGTCTTCGACGAGGAGACCGTCCTTGGACTGGCGACAACAAGCTTCATTTGTCGAGAAGGTTTAGTCATTTTCGACTGCTCATACAACGAATATCTCCATTATCCATCGATCCTGATGCATGGCTGCACCTCCAGTGGTGACTTCTGTGGCTTTGAGCACGGAAGTGTTGCGCACAACCTGAATACGACCTTCAATGAAAGCCCTTGGAATCAAGGAGGCGTAATACAGTTCGAGCCGGAGCGCATGCGGATCTTGGCCGCAGTTGTGCGACTCTGCGGATTGAATCCACTTACAACCACCAGACTACAGATGGACGAACTCGATCCAATTATTGAATGCGTCAGTTGTCATAGTACAAGGCTCGGCAGAGCGACGATGAGGTGGTGGGGCGTGGTGAGTCTTTAGCTCTGTCAACGTTTATATCATTTCTGACACATGTTCTGGTTAGCTCCTGCACTATTTCAAGGTCCATCACACTGCGACGAACTCCGTTAGAGATATGAGACTGGTCGTCATCGATGATCTGGGTGCCACACGATTCAGGGCTGGAATAGTTGAAGCAAAGGAACGCGAATGGTCAAGCGAGATAATGGAAGACCTGAAATATTTCATCTGCAATCGGTGCCCACAGCAAGACAGTCTAACTCCCCTCCTCAAGCATATCAATGTTGAGTACGTATGCAATCTATCGACGCTGATAGGTTCCTTTTCACCGTGTTGATTTTTAGGCATGGCATCGCCAATCCAACTTCGAACGATGTCAGGCATGAGAATCCCTCGTACTACTATCCTAGAGGTGTTTTCCGGCTGTGGCCACCTCGTTTGATTGACGTCGACGAGCCTGGTGCTGTGATTGTCAAGTAGTTGTAAAAGCTAACCAGGATTCCCTGCGAAACGTTCACTAGTAAACAGTACTCAGTCACCCTAAATACTTACGGTGTAGATTATACTGTACTAAACCGACCAAGTCTTCGGCCAGTTGATGCGTGACACGTTTTGACCAACTCTTCGACTCTTCGGCGGACCTTGGGACGCGTGACGAAGACCAAATCTCTTCGGCGAAGGCGCCGAAATCTTTGAAATGTACCCCAGATCAGCCAGAAATTTGGAAGAATTTGATGAATGCTATACCGTTTGGCCGGGAAATGCTCGAAAATGACCCTGGAGAAAATTTTGAATATTTATGCGATTTTCCGTCTATTTTTGGCCATTTGTCACCCTCTTCGTCGGTCGTGGTGACGCGTGACATTTAGCAAAATCTCTTCTCTTCGGCGGGCTTTGTGACGCGTGACCGAAGACTTGGTCGGTTTAGTACAGTAGTCATGAAATCCATAATTTAGGCAATGTTGGTATGAGATGTTACATCAATTTCTTGTACTAATCTAGGACATATCGAAAAATCTTTGCCGTGAGGTCAAGGTAGCAAGTTCCAACGCGTCGCGTCGCGAACGCGTTCTTGATGGCGGTCACGCAGTCATGAAACGACCACACGTGATGGTTCTGGCCTCCGCAAAGACCAGTTGCTGCTGGTCGACTTGGACACAGCCTTCATCCTCTCAACAGCGGTTTCTGCTCTGCTGGCGCTGACGCATAGGTTCTCAGTCGCCTTGGGTTCTCTGTTCCAACTCTATCTGTCCGTCTGTGTGCTCGCGATGTGTACGTTCAGCGATAACGATGAACAACAACAAAACAAGGACACAGCAGTGTGTCGTTCGACGGCATAAGACCTACCTGTATTCGTGACAAAACCGTGGTTTCCAGGACAACTCTTGGCCCTCATTTCTCCGTCCGTCTATACTATTCCTCCTCTGCCTTTTTTTGATCCCGCTTATTGTCTCTCGTGTTTTGGCCTGTATTGGACACAAGCGAGCTTGTATTTGTTATCAGCGCAACATAAATCGCGGATGGGTTGACGACCATCGCAATACTTTCTTGTCAAGTTTTTCTCATCTTCAGGATGGTACGCAGCTCGACGCGCATATCTCACCAAGGGAAGAAGAACTATAATGAAGAGGGGGCCGAGACCGCCGACCTGGCAAGCTCGAATGAGCTTAAGGTCAAGAAGCGAAAGGTAGCCCATGACGATGATGAAGAGCCGAAGACATCCTGTGGCAAGAGTAAAGCTAAGAGACGCCGATTTTCCAAAGGTCGTCTGCAAGCTTTCCTGCATTTGCCACTTGACCTGGTATACGAGGTGAGTACAATCAATTGATAGAGTCGTACCAGGGCCTTCACTCATTGACGCTGTTAGATATTCGGCTACCTTGAGCCGTTTGACCTCCTTCAATTAGCACGTACGAGCAAACAGTTGAGGAGTCTCCTTATGAGTCGCACATCAGCCTTTGTTTGGAAAACATCTCGTTCAAATATCCCCGGACTGCCCGAATGCCCTGACGATTTGAGCGAGCCTCAGTATGCGCATCTAATGTTCTTCACGGGCTGCCATGTGAGCTTCTTTTCAGATAGGAAATGACACAGAACTGATGCGCTATATAGGTTTGTGGGCGCAAGATCAACGGCATCAGGATTATCTGGAATGCTCGAATCCGGGTTTGCAAAAGCTGCAATGGCAAAATGTAATGTTCCCGATTATTCTTTGTCGACATCGTTGTAATATTCTCTTAGATTTGAGCAGCAAACTCACTTCTGGAAATACGAGTACACATCGACTCCTTTTGCTGAATTATTACCGTTCTTACCGAATGGAAATGCCCCAGGTCGGTGCCGAGTTCCGACCACCGACGAGTGCTAGCGCTGAATTATAAATTATTCGAATAGGTTATGTTTCCAGTCGCTTCTCTGCATTGGAAAAGGAGTGGAAGACCCAATATCACAATGCGTCTGATAAGGTCCAATGGGTACGAAATATGGTTGAAAAAAGAAGGGCGATAGACGAGGTTTGAGATCTTGTCTCAGTGATTTGAGGCTTGCACTGAGAGTTCGAATAGCATGCAAAGGCGTGCGAAATCTGGCAAGACGAACTATTACGGAAGAAGGAGGAAAAGCAGACTTCGATTATCGATGGACGAAAGTCCCTGTGAGTGTCTCCTCAGATATGTTTCCATCGGTCGTAGTGACGGAATCTCCCATTCAGCGTCTTTGAATATATCAAACAACTTGGTTGGGAAGACGAGCTACTGAAGATGTCGCATTGGGAACACGTAGTCGGAAATCAGGTTGACGTCGTGAGGGTCTGCCAGAAACCGGTAACAGAGGATGGTGAGTTCCTTCTGGTTTTCGTTCCACTTGCTTCGAAAGACCTATGAATTATGTATTTCCAGCATTAGCATCATTGAACGGCTTCATCCAGCGTTTCATGGAGGAGACACGACGAGAGCGGCTTGTCAGAGAGCGAGATGCAATGTACAAAAAACGTCTCCTGATCTTAAACGACATAATCAGGGCCTATGCTGCAACTATCGCCCCGACTGCTCCCTTCCCTACCAGCGCCGACGTCTTCAAGCACCCTATGGTCAGGAGCATCATCGAAACAACGCCTCCGACGGACAATTTTACTCCAGAGGTCCTTCAACCGATTGTACCCTTGCTTCCGCAAATCGATCTCCATTGGCAGGAAAAGGCACGTTCCCAGTTATTCATGATGATCAGGACCGCAGCGCCGTGGTACGTCTTCGACGAACAAACAGTCCTCGATTTGGCTACAACCAGCTTCCATTGCAAACGTGCTGGTTATCAAGGGTGCTCGTACGGAGGTCACATTGGACATCCTGACATTCTCATGCACGAATGCGCCAGATCGGATCCTTTTTCGAGGGAAAACGACTTCAACCCTGGAAGTGCTGAGTTTTACATCAGGCAGTTCCTGCACGAAGTCCCGTGGAATTATCGCCGGGAACTCGACTTTGACCCAGTTCAGATGAGAATTTTAACTGACGTCGTCAGAATGTGTGGATTGGATCCAACCACCACTACAAGAGCTGAGATGGACGATCTGGACTCGATTTTCGAATGTGTTCAGTGCAACGACGAGAGACATGGTAGAGCAACGATGAGGTGGTGGGGTGTGGTGAGTATGCTTCAATCATTCGGTCTGCCACCTCGATTAAGCCTTTCAAACGATAGCCCATCCATTACCGCAATCACAGGGGGCATAGTTCGAGGGGTGAGATGCAAGTGATAATGCTCAATGAACGTGACGCAGCAAAAGCCCGACTCGGAATGCTAGAACAAGAACAGAAACGTTTATCCGAATATTCGTTCCATCTCGCCTCAAGCCTCGTGTGCAATCGCTGTGGCGCCCAAGGAAACTTTCCTTCCACCATGAGGCACGTTCACTCTGCGTACGTCACATATCCTTAACGAACTTTCCCCCCATGTTTATGAGCCATCCGTCCTTTTATTATTTATTATCACTAGCCACGGAATACCTGATCCAACGATGGACGATTGCAGATATAGCCACAGACCGCACTACTATCCTCAAGACATCTTCTGGCTGTGGCCACCCCGTCTTATCAGCCAGCAGCTTTCCGTCGTGGTCATGCCGTCGGAGGGAAGTTCAGGTCCCCAGGATAGTATGGAGGAAGATAGTCTTGAGACCACCACTGGCAGCCAATCTTCAGACGAGTGACGGAAGCGATACCATAGCCAATAATAATAGTATATTTTTTGATGTCATGACCAAGTACTACCTCCCGAAATCTTCATTGTGAATTTTGAGAGAACCAACATGGAATTCCTGTCGGCGATGAAACAAAGCTCAAGTTGGCCTCTTTCGCGTTTGTGCCTGAGCCACTCGCCACGACGCAG